>PNEQ01094536.1:0-27820 GCA_003012365.1 Medauroidea extradentata | reverse complement strand
TATAAAAATATATAAAAATATATAAAAATATATAAAAATATATAAAAATATATAAAAATATATAAAAATATATAAAAATATATAAAAATATATAAAAATATATAAAAATATATAAAAATATATAAAAATATATAAAAATATATAAAAATATATAAAAATATATAAAAATATATAAAAATATATAAAAATATATAAAAATTTACAGCAATTTACTTCAATTCAGACGAAACCCAAGTTTCACAGCGAAGTCAACACATTGGGCAGAACAGTCATGATATAACAATACTACGTTACACTCTCAACGCTATCTAACAAATAGACTTTCAGGGAAAACCCGAGTTCGATTCTCAGCTCTAGTCACATAATGAATTGTGTTCAGTTTTAAACTGCAAATCACAAAGTGAATGCTGGGATGGTTCCCTGACAAATGCGATGACCAATTCCTGTCCCAGCTCCTGTAAACTTTTGTTACTGTCTAATGACCCAACTTTTTAACACCGGCTGATCTACGTGTGTAGTTTCCCGAAGCATAATGATTTCGTACAAGAATACCCGCTGTGTACATTTAAATAAATGCCTCTTCGCTATAACGTGCATGGCCACGATATGCGGTGTGCAAAGGTTTGGTTAAGTTTTGTGTAATTAAAGCGGATGTGGTTTTCAAATTTACTTAATTCAGACAACGTACTCTTATCCCTATCCGTACCCATTCGTAATTACTGAAATGGGACTTATTTGAAGAATGTTTCAAAATTGCATTAAATTCAGCGCTAGTGGTAAAAGATTTGTCAGCGTTTAACATCCAAGTCTTCAGCGCTGGTGAGGTCATGAGAGTATGTAGCAGCTCTGGAACGAACGGGCAAGGGGAAACTAGAGATCCCGAGAAAACCCGCCTACCGACGGCATCGTCCAGGATAATTCCCACTTGCGAAAATCCGGGGACCGACCCCCGCCGGGAATCTAACCCGGATCGCCTTTGTGGAAGGCGAATGGTCTACTAGTGGTAAATTATACCACTGCCTCTAAATAATTTAACATTACAGCTTTCAGAATTTTTTAAAATTTCGTAGCTGGTAAGGATTGTTACCGATAGCTACAATGAGTGCTGTATAAATTACGTTTTTCATTTTAGGTTATTTCTTTTATCCTAATAAACCAAGTTATAGCGGAGTTAAAACTTATACTTTAACTTAATTATACACGCGTAAACAGTAAATTTTATTAAAGATTTTTTCACGCGTCGCCAGGTAGCTCAATTTATTACTATGGAAGCTCTACATTCTAAGTAAAGACATTTTACGAAACCGCAGATTGGCAAGGTTATATGCGCTAAATTTAAGACAGTTGCATCGTGCGTAGCTTGAGTAGGAAACATTAACATGTCCCTTTTAATTTAAAATCAAAGATTAACTTTTCAGGAGAATATAAACATTCCAAAATACTCGTTTGACAAATTTAAGTTAAGGGTGTTCAAGTGACTAAAAACAGATTTCCTTTTTATTAATGCCAGGTTTTTAGACATACACGTTAGTAGTTTCCCCGCAACAAAATTTCAGCTCTTAGTTCTCTAAGCATTCCGTAAAAGTAAAAGATTTACATGTTCGGCTGTCGTGCAAACGGCGAGACAATTTACAAATAAAAAAACTTATCTGAATTACCGCACGAGATACGTAATTTAACATTTATAAACTAGCATATTTTAGATAAAAAAAAAACAAGTACAGAAAACAAAATTCTGTAGCTTCAAATACAATCCCGCTTAGCTAGGATATTTTATAATGATTTTCTACATAGCCTAGTGCATGTTATTTCACATAATTTGTTTTCACTTTATGCATGGTAGAGCAACATGCAACATTTTGGATTGGACTCTAGGTATGAAAAAAACTATAGAAGCTATAGTTGTTCATGAGAAGAAACTACTCAAAAGTACAGATTATAAAACTAACCATCTCATAAATATAAGATTTTGTCCCACGTAAAGAAAGTTGACTTTTCATGGTGTCTGTATCAAGGCCAACACAGGTTGTACAGCAGACCGTTGATAAGTATCTCATCCGCTGTGCCTGGAATATTCAACTACTAATTACACCAGTAGCAATTGTGAAGCATCACGGTGGAGTGACCGCAACGGATGTGCGAATTGTTTACAGGAAGTATCTGTTCCAGTTACAATTTCAGGCATGCGAGGCTATTTTCTATTTTGTTTACTTGCCAGAGCGATACGTCTGTATGCGGGTGTATTAAAGTTGCCCTAAAACATTCTAATCAAAAATAGGTTTATATATGTATGAAATAGTGTTAGCTTTGTAGACTATTTGGAAGTAAATTTCCCTCTTGCAAAAAGAATTTACCTCCACAAGTTTTTCCCACTATAGAACTATATGAAGTCTTAAATTTGCCTTGTTAGTTCTTTTAAGCAGCAGAAACTAATTAAACAAATTTTAAACATTTCACTGAAACTACATGTCACGGGCTTGCTTGAAATGTTTAAAGATCTATTACAAATTATTTTTGTATTTTTTTTTAATTCTAAAAAAGGTAAAAAATGTTGAAACTTCAGAATTTTTGTTTAATACAAAAATGTTTGTAATGTACTTTAAAACATGTCTAGCAGTAGCTCTTGGCATGTAGTTTCCGTGATAATTTTGAAATTATGTATAAATTGTTTTTCGCCAATTGCTAGAATTAAAATCTTGCAAATTTTGACTTTAAGTGCCATTATGAGAAAAATGGTACAGAAATGTTTTGTAAGAGGAAAATTTATTCCAACGTCAACAAAACTAACACTATTCCATACAAATATACAACTACGATTTTCCCACAGACACCCGTTAGTGCATAACGTCAATGTCATTTTCTAATCTATGTAATAAAACATTCGAGTTTTAAATACTACAGTAAACAGCAAATGAGCCAATAAAATGGAATCTTTTAGATTAAAGTAGAACAGAAGTTTTGTTCATAGTTCGTATAGAAAATGGATTTTGGAAATCTATATAATCGGTTCTGCAGTCGTTATTAAGCAATTATTTTACCGGGCCAGTGAATTTATGAACCATTTAACACATTCGTGCAATTAATAGCAGTTCAAATATCTCAAATGAACCGCCACAGTAACAGTTATATTCACTGTCAGAATATGTAAACTGCTGATTTTTTTTCGGAAGATATATAGAAATAAATTAAGTCTTTCGTACGCTTGTGAGGCTATACTGGAATAATTTAAACACATCCTTCCGCTTGAGAAGGTTTTTCATTTACTGCAACACTTCAGTAATTCAGAACCTCAAGAGGCAGCTTTATGACTAACACATTTCGGCAGGCAAAAGGAGCTGTTCACATCACAGTGAAAACTATCCCACGCACTTAACTTTTAGAACCCATTAAGTTTCGCAAGTAAACTTTACTTCCACACATTACTAAAACGCAGTAAAATTTTCCACACCATGTTCACATCCGTAGAGGATTTATCTCGAGCCTTTAACTGATAATTGGATCTTGCTTTGATATGTAAAAAACCGTGACATCCTGAAGTAATCTCGCCGACAGAAAAATAATCCTGTTAAAGAAACTAGTGAAAAGCAAAATTACATCGCCACTATTTATTAACAGTTAACTAGCTTAAAATGTAATTACTGGAGTGATAAATACAAGTTTAAGAACAATATTTAATGTATGTAACCTTAGTTATTATTTGCATGTAGTGGAGCCAATTGTTTAAAAAAACAAAACATTCAAAACTGTTTAATCGTGAACTGTCAGCACCGCTTCTTAAAATAGCGGTGAGCTACCTAAATATTTCGTACTATTAAATCATTCGAATCAAAAACATGAGTACCATAAACTAAAATGCCGTGTCTAAATGCTTGCCTATATACGGGATGAAGTGTTAAAATTTTGCGAAATGATTTAGCGTAAAATTAGGTAAATTAATTCAACTTCGTGGCTGGGGGAAATTTATAAATTCGTGACTGAAAATGTGTATAGAAAACTGAGGCTTGTGAGTACAACCAAAAGATACAACAAATTTATTTCCGGATGTGGATTAGCTGGAATCTGTGAAAAATAGAAATACGTTTTTCCACCATGCTTTTTTTTTTCATGAAATTATTTTTGCCATTGCACTTTGCTATCAAATGACTAGCAGAACACAAGGAACAAAAATGGTCGTCTTGCCTTTTTACTGCCATCCACAAGTGAGAAGGCTTCTAGAAAATTGAAGATTTGTAGAAAATTTAAAACCTCAGATAGGCAAAACGCAATACACGAGTCAAACTTTCAGTGCATATCCAGTTTTTTTATAAGGGAACTTGCGCAAAGTTTCAGCTTTTATGGAACGCAAAATTTCAACATTTTCTTTCAGCCCGAATGTGTGGTGGAATTCAGGATTTTTAATTAAGCAGTTCGAACTTCTTAAGTATTATTTAAAAGCAAAGTAGACTGTCCTGGATCAAACATTGAATTTGCTCCCGACTTTACGCTTAGTCTTCTCGATGATTCCTTTGACCAAATTTCTGTTTCCATAATGAATACCCAAAAACAAGCTATTTACTTCTGAAAAACCTATGCTAATGCTGATGTGTACGTCGTTAACGCTAAAATACAAAATTAATATTTGGTGAAAACCCTTCCCAATTCCCACTGGAGAAAGTAATCTGCTGGCATGTTAACAAAGACCTTCCTCCATACAGAAGTTGCACATTGTCTAGTTAAACATTCTAAGGGATCTTTACGTTTACAACGGGGGTATATGATAAAATGAAGTGTTTCTATGCTGTATAAGTCACCACTATCAATGGCGTATATCCTGGCGTATATCCAAGGAACAATAGAATTCTTAAATTATGGTACGTTTGATACAGCTGTGCGTGAAAGTTTGCGATTCGAGTGAACCGGTCAGACAAGACTGATGAGTGCCCAGAGATGGGAACAAAGACCATCTGTAAATGACAGCTGACTGATGCGAGAAACACCGGGGGAAGATTGATACGGCATAATTTCCCGCGCGCTAGGTTCTCCTGCTGCGGATATTAACGAGACCAGCACCGGCGAAGTTCGCGGGATGATTTGTCGCGCCAGTTAGGAGTGCGGTCGCCAGAGGCAACCTACTCTGCCACACGACGGACTGCCCGCCTCGTCGATTACAAATGTCAGTCGGGATTACAGGAAACTTTCCAGAGCAACATAAGCTTCTGTCTTGATACTTCACCCAATGTTCCCTACTCTCACTGGAGTACCCGCCTTTTACTGTATGTCGGGTCTAAGTGCTAAGTTCCACTGTTACTATTGCGTACATTACCAGCACGTCTTAATTGACTTGTCTGTGCAGTACAACAACATTGTTACAATATAGTACCGAAACAAATTATTTGAGGTCTATGCGTGTGATGATTCGGTACAAGTTTTGCAATTCGTTTGAAGTTGTTGAATGCAATTTAGAATTTGTTAATGTGACGTATCCGCATGTTAATACCACTGTTATGTTCTGTGTGTGTTTCTTTGTTAGGAGTTTTATTCTCTGTCAAGTTAATTGTTATGGTCAGTCAGTGTGAGGTTTGAAGCAGCTCAGGGGGCTAGCTGGTTTACCTGAATAAATAAGTTTCATCTATAGCATTAACTTCACGATTATCTGAAACACGTAAAATTTTAGCTGCGAAATTTCACGAACACAAGGCTCAAAATAATGAAATATTTCAATACGAAGAGTTTTTTTAATGTAACTTTTTGAAACTATTAGAAAGAATAATATTACTAAAATACTTGCAACATTTTAAAAGAAAAAATCGTGGGCCACGTGCTATAGAAAATTTATTCATGGATAGTTCATTTACGACGAACTATTTTATTGCATTGCAAACTATACGAACTTTTTCTTCAACGACTGCTACTCTACTCACCTTACTAATATGCATAAAACCCAATTTAATCTTACAATTATTTTCATAGGAGAAATTATAATTTCCCCAGTTTAAAAACATTTAAATATTATTTAGAGTTTATGGTATAACCTTACTGGAATCTCCTTTATAAGAGGCTTGGAGGGATAAGATATTTTAAGAGCCACAGATTTGTTACGGGTGGTCTTCGCTAAGTAAACCAATTTTTTCAAAACGGAAAAACATTTTACCAGCTATCAATTTTAGGAAATATACTTCACGTTTATAAGTAGTCAAATTTATGCACTGCATTAAAAAATAAACTTTGATCAATCTGCAACAAAATGTTAGAAATCTAGCTTACGAAGCGGTAAAATTGCTAATACAGTAATACGCGTTTGCAAACAAGTTCTTACAAAAACACTACACAATTGTTGATAACCTGTAACATTGTTTGCAACATATGTTAACTTTATTTACGAAACTATGTTAGTAATATTTGTTAACATTTTGTTTGAAACCTTTGCTATCAACAAATGTGTAAGTCTCGACATTTTCCCGGCCCATTTTAAGGCCGTCTACATCAAAATAGTTTTAACAAATGGTACCCAATTTTACCAACAACGTTAGCATTATTGCCGTATACATTGTTAACATCCGTCTATTCTTTTTGACTGTTGGTAACTTTTTTTTTCAGTAAAGTTCACAGCACATTTGCTATCTACGTTGATATGAAAAGTACCACAGTTTAGAATTTGTTTGGTAACTTTAACAAGTAACATTTTGTAATTAACATAACTACTGTTATTTTTTCGATGTAAACTGGTCTTAAGCGCTCTGCTCCGAAAAATTCTTAATTTTATAACTATACCAAACTGTTCAACTCTTACACGTTGCATTAGTAATTACCCACAAATTTAACATTTTTAGGTTCCCTATTTGTCGTACAAGTCGACGTCAAAGTAGGAATATAAACAAAGTAAAATCTACTCAAACGATACGAATGAAATAATTGAGCGAATGAACATATTAACCTACAAAATGAAAAATTACATTTAAAATCAATATGTGTTAAAATACAATACGTCTAAATGTTTGCTTACATTTGAATACTTGTTTTAAAAGCAATATTTTACATTACATCAATGTATTTTTGTAGCTGAATACATTTACTTTCACTCAACTATTTCATTCGACTCATTTGAATAGTTTTTAACATTAGGTAGCGAAAACTATCAACCGATATGTGCTTGTACGAGAACTATGGAACCGAAAGATACTTTGCTGGAAATTACTATGACTAATGTGCAGGAATTATATCTTGCGTTGCAATTATAAAACCAGAAAATTTTTTGGTGCACAAAAGTCTGTTTAGGATTAATCCCCTTTAGGATTTAGAAAGTAATTGTCGCAATAAAGCGTAGTAAGAACCGGTAGCCTTAAGGCGAAGGGCGAGATAAGAGTCAAGATCTGTCGTGCCAAACAGGCAGTTAAAAACCCATAGATATATGTAACATACTAGACGTGAGTACACCTGGCTGTTAACTTTCATGTGGGTTGTACGTCGGTCGATAATGTCAACACGGTGAGAGTAAATGTTACCAGGAGTGAATCACGAGCTCTTGTCCCTACATATAACCACAGTGGATATACGGTGGTTCAGAACATTTAAGTTTTCATTCGGAATCTTGAAGTATTAAGAATTACATGATCCTGTCAATTTTACAGAACCACGCAGCATAGCATGTATGTTCATTGTTTCCAGCATCAAGAGTTGGACACCACACTTCATATAAAACTAAGATGTTTTTCATACCAGGCGGAGTCGGTTGGTTGTCAATGGCTGACTTAATTCCCATCAAGTGGCGATTGACGCCCTGAACTCGTGGCGAGTGACACCATCGTTCTATTGTAGCCCGAGAAAGTCCCAGTTTAGAACACTGGTGCCCGCTACTCAGATGAAGTAATACAGCAGCTTAGTGTTAAATACACTATATACCAATAGCAGAAACCTTTAGCGCTTTGGCGAGAATACGGATTGTGTTACCACGTCAAACCACTTCTGATTTAAGATGGAAAATGCAAACAAAAATTCGGGAAAAAAATTTTCTATATAGACTATACTTTCGTTGCATGGAGAAAATTTCTGTAAGACAAGTAAAAACTGAATAAAACTTGTTAAAATAATATAATTCAATAACTCTATAAAAATATTTTAAAAAAAGTGTGACTTCACCTCACACCGCTAGGTTATTTTTAGCAAGCTTACTCTATAAAGTATTTAGGCTACATAGAGCTGTCTGGTATTAGTCTAGTGTATTTGGTGATGTCCTGAAGGGAAAACCAATAACTGGTTACTCAGGACAGTAGAGAAACTTCCCACAACAGCAGTAAGAGTAATAAGTAACCCTTATCAATAATTTCGTACTTGGTACGATTTCTTCAATCTGGGCTGCAACATTTGAAATAAAATTTACTGAAAAAAAAAAATACTAGTAATTTCAGTTGTCTAACTTTGTGGGTTAAAGAAAATCCATGAGAATTAACAGTGAACTACAGCTAGTCATGTTTTAAGGACACATTTTAAATAAATCCGATTATTCGCCTTTCTATACGCAGTAAGAAACTATACAAGCAAGCAGTTGCCCAATTAGATTTATCATTTATAACATTACAAGAAACTTTTTACTTAGATGCCAAGTAACTAACAAAACTATTTTCGAGTTTTCGAATTATACAATTTGTTCAAGCTTTTTGCCAAAAATCATTTTGTGCAGCTATTTTGAAACTATGTGAGACACTGGTAAAAGCAAGTTCGTAATTTTACGCATGTTCTGCACATAATTCGATAATTTCTTGTTAATGTTAGTTTTCGTGGGTTAAGTTATTTCGTGAAATATAAATAACGTGGTGAAATGCAAGGTAAATTATGTTTTAGTATCACGACTGCGTAGTAAATGAATTAACGTCAAAAACTGGATTAATTTTTTTTGGCAGTTAATGTAAGAAAAAAAGTTTCAAGTATACGTCAAAAGTGAAATTATTGTTCAGTACTAAAATTTACAGCTTAAAATGAAGAAAGTTTAATATTCGAGATGTTTTAATCAATGCAATTTAATCCGTAGTGTAGCAAATGGTTATATGCATTGGAGCTAATTGTACCAATTTAAACTTTCAAGGTACATCACTTTCTGCTTTGTCTCTCACACGCAAGTAATTTACGTTAGTAAATTTGTCCCATTCCACGTTAAGAGAATTTGACAAAGTTTTTACGTGTTAGCGTTCAAAGCAAGGAGCAAATTTTAGTTTTCTTAAAACGTTACCTTACGACTCCCGAATCGGTAACCCGCGATCAACAGCTAGGCCATTTAAGCTAAAAGCGACAATGTACGTCAATCGATCCTCGTGGCACGATAGAAATCGTCGTACTGGGTTTCGGTTTTCCTTTGCGAAACTATACATTTCTGCTACTGCCGTCAATTTCCCCATTACTATTCCACTTTCGCTCCTCTGTGTTAGCCTTCACAGCTCGTCGTTCAACCATCAAGAGTCATACAGGTGAGCTTGAACTGTTGCATCGTGTTTGGAGAAAGTTTAAGGCAACACTAAACGTGCGCCCGATATCTACGAGAAAACTCTTTTAAAACTGTGATGTTGGTTTTCTAGATACCCTGCTTTTAACATGGTTTCAGGGAACCTCAAAATGGCTAAAATCTGCTTTCTTAGACTACTATCACGGAAATAGTACGGTCACCCGGAAAAAATTAGTACGGTCACCGCTTCAAAGTCTCGGTAAAAAGCCAAAGGCCAAAACACTTCACGCCATTTTCCCGCCCCGCGCATAAAGACGATACTGCTATTGACGCACAAGCCGGTCAAGTCCTTATCGCCTGCCTGTTGCCGTACCTCAAATGCGGCATCTAACGTATGCTGTATACGGCTCTTAAGGCTCTGTTTCAGTCGCCATATTGAATTTTACGATTTTTGCTTTTTGGGAATTCTGAGATGTTAAGGGCTTGTTCCCGAGTTTTTTTTCAGACTGGTGCCAATAACTCAAATATTTTTTAACCAAAAGTTTTGAAAAAATTTGAGTATGTGCAATCACACGATGGACAATACTGTGGACGCGTTTTTTAAAATAATGTGCCATTCGCCAGCAAAAAAATAATTTCCTTCATTTTTGCTAATTTTCACGACGAAAAACGTGGTACTTTGGGTAATGAAATCTAAAAAAACCGTTCAGTTTAATTCTACAAAAAATTTAGCTACAAATTATAACATGTGTCAAAACTATGCAGCGAAATTGATATGAGTATTAGGTAGCAATAAAAAAAATATTTTCGAAATTACTGCAAAACTCCGTAACAACGCCGTAAATCGGCGACTATACCGCAAATTCTATTTACTTTTAGCTACAATACAAGTATGGCAACAGAGCTAATAATGTATAGTTGAGTGCAATTTGTCGGACAAGTTATGAATATAAAAAAACTACCACATATTGCGGCGTAATTATAAGTAAACAGCTAAATCACAAGGTCTGTACTGTAGCGAAATGTAAATAGAATTTGAGATATAATCACATATTTAACTTCTCAGAATTCCAAAAAAGTGAAAAATAAATTCAATATGGCGACTGAAACAGGGCCTTAAAGACTCTGCAAAGGCAGCACGGAGGAACCCAGCTGGCAAGACCATTGTCATTAAGGGGTCTCCCTAACTGCTCTTCAAACGCATTGCGCCGGGTTACGAACATTCTTTTCTTGACGAAACCATTTAACGCGCATTATAGTTTTATGTCTACTAAAAGAGCACTTCAAACTATGTTGCTATAGTTTTAAAAATTCGGCACGTTCATTAGAAACATTTTTGGGGCAAAAACAGCTTTTACAGACGGCCGAAATTAGGAAAATAACTGGGGCCGGGCATTGAAATTAAGTTGAAACACCGTTAATGAAATGTTTGTTTGGATGTTGATATGGAAACTTTATTTTTTATTCCGTTAAAATTCAATAATGCTCCGATTTCATTCTCACATAGCGATAGTATTACACACTATTGTGGCAGCAACTACAGCTATTTACCATAACAGAGGCTTTAGTCTTCGAAACTTCTGGCTTGAATCTATCGCCTAAAACCACGCGGTCGTTTATCGGAACCGGTTCCCGAGTAGCAGGTAATGTCACCGACAATGCGAGGGGGGGACTTACCTGAGCGAGAGCCGTTGATTCTATGAAGGTCTAGTTGTCGCTCGAGCGAACGCCACAAGAATGATTGCCCGAGGCTCGCCGACCCAGCTGATGTCTAACCGTCCAGCGACCAGCACGCCCCTGGCGGCCGCATAGACAACCAACCTCGTCCTTGGCCAGCTCGTGACGTACGTGGGCGAACACCGAGGATAATGCCGCAGTCGAAAAAAAAAACCTATTACGACCACCTTCTAAGAAATTAAACCCCTCTGACCACGACGGCTAAGCGACGATTGAAGCCGCGATCACGTAAAACGAAAAGGCGTACAAAAATATTTTATACCGTGACTCACCTTCATATTGCTTTCAGGCTGCACTGAAGCATTTTTATGAGCAGCGTAGTGTAAAATTACGTGAACACAATAGCTGAGCTGGCCATAGCGCACCATGTTCCGTTGTTTCGGCCACTATACACCGTTTCGCATTACTTCAGTAAAATTTGACAGCTCCTTATGGACAATTACTGTAAATATTTTGTGGTATGTGTCACAATACAAGATAAAATTTTTAAGTACAAACGCTGCAATGGACATCCTAGGCTCATTTTAGATCTAAAAATGTCTTGTACTGTGACGCGTATTACGAAATATTAAAAATCATTTTCCACAAGAAGCTATCAAATTTTACTGAAGTTATACGAAACAAACGCAGCATAACTCACAGGTACGCTTGTTTTGTAATTATTACTATTTATTTAAATCTTAAAAAATCACAACTGTGACCACAGCATTTGCCCAATGCAAGATATAATTTTGTACTAGACCTGTCATGAAAGATCACCCAGAAATACCGTTCTAAAACATTTCACGTGGATGTTTTGCATTAAGTACATTCTTTGCAGGAGACTGATCGATCGCCAATGTTGATGTCTGAAAATTTAATCATACAACCATTTAATTAAAAAAAAAACAAGCCCGCCAGAAAATAAATGTAAATTACAGCATCTTGTAACTACCTGTGTAATTCTTCCCCTATATCCGCTAGGTACTGTATTTAAAGTGTTGTATGTCTCTCCGAGTTTCTCTTTATAGTATAGAATTCAGCGCTAAAAGATTCAGTTCAGAAGTGTAGGTTTCTCGAAGCCAATTTGAAAAAATTAAAAAACAGCAATCCCGGACAACCATTTTTGCCAACTTTTTGAGCAACCATATTTCTCGTGTAACGTGTATCTGCAGAACAATCTCTGACGCCGTAATCTCTTACATTGAATTGCGGCGCAAGAGATCAAGCTTAACATCATTCCGGGTAAATGCGTGCTCATAAAGTTGGCAAATATAATTATCAAGGATTGTAGTTTTGTAAATTTTCTATATTGACTTTCAAAAAGTGTAGATCTCAACTGTAGAACTCAGCGCTTATTTGTCTACCACGTCTTCTTAAACGATAACATACTCCGTTCTATACAACCGGTATATAGTTGGTCTTGTAACAAAATAATTATTTAAATTAAAAAACTTAAAACACCACGTTTTTAAAACGGACTAAAAATATAGAATAATATTTGCTACGAAATGCACGTAAGATTTAAAACAAAAAACCATGGGACGCATTTAATAGATTGCTGATAAATGAATAGTTGCCTAAGTCACTAACAATTCTATTGCACTGCTAATGATGATTGTTGTGTGAGATTTCTCAACTACAGCTAATTGCTACACTTCTAACTATTCTATTATCTACTGCGTGTGCCCCCCCCCCCCCATCAATTAATCGTTGTAATTCTTACAAGTATTTACATATAATCTTTGAAAGAACTGTGCAATGGGAGTGCATGACTGGATTCAGTTTCTTGCACGTACTCCATTGAAAATTGAATGACTGTCAAAGAAAACTAAACAAATAAAAGCAAAACCATAAAATAAGCTGAGTATGCTTTAGTCAGCAAGATACATACACAACATGAAATTCCAAAATGAAATCGGGTCAAATAAAAACAAGAAACAAAAAGATAATAAATGAATTTTTTTATTATTTTTATATTATATTTGTTATTATTTTCATTTATTATCTGTTTGTTCCTTGTTTTTATTTGACCCGATTCCATTTTGGAATTTCATGTTGTGTATGTATCTTGCTGACTAAAAAATACGCTGCTTATTTTATGGTTTTGCTTTTATTTGTTTAGTTTTCTTTCACAGTCATTAAATTTGCAATGGAGTACGTCCAAGAAACTGAATCCAGTCAAGTATTTACATAATTATAAAAAATGCACAATCACAAATTTTCAGTACAATCTGTATGGGGTTTTAATCTTTATGGGGCCTCAAAGAAAATATTTATTTTTTTTTCAGTAAACTTTAAAAACTTTGAATACTCAAAATGTTGAATTTAAATAATTATTTTCTGCTTTTTTTGTCTTGTGTGTGTGCAACTTTTGCAATCCACTTAAACATCTTGATGAGATTATGTCAGAGACATTAGTCGTGTTTAGGTTTCTTCTAATTTCTCTTCGCCTTAGTTGTTTATCTGTCATCCAGTTCTAAGCTATGTTCAAAGTTCATGCATTTAGCTTATCGGGAAGTTAGTTTAAAATCGATTGCAAAGTTTGTACCGAACAGAAAAATTGACAAACAAGAATGCTAGTTTGTAACAACGTAGTGAAATAGAACACCTTCCTCATCACCGCGAACGAGACCCACCATGTACCATAGAAATTATTATCGTATGTACGAGATTAAGTGTGGGTTTAGCACGTTTCCTATTATTTCTTCATCGTGTAAAAATTGATTTACACTCGCTTCACTTCATGCAATATTATCGTGAAACAAGCCTTTATAGTAGGTGGACATCCAAATTAGAATTTGTTTTAAACCTTAAAACAAATTTTAAAAATCAAACAATTTTTATTTCCAAAATTCTGAGTCCCAGAAACTGTTGAATCAATGAAAGTTTACAAAATTAAACGTTGCCGCATCAATAGCTCCAAGACTCAGAAATAAGAATCATTGTTGAAGTAGCTGCTACATAAGAACTGCAATAAAAATAATTAAGACAATTCATAATTCAGATTCATTGCTGCAATAGCCGTTACATAAGAGCATGAGCAAACATGTTTGATTGGGAAAAGTCATTTCAGTGTACAACATCTTCCTTGTGTAATAACTTCGCAAATATATGTACCCAGTATTAAGTCACAAATATAAAACAAAACGATTTTGTGCAGTAAGTTAATAGAACAAGCGAGTAGATGGACGTAATACTTTTAAAATATGCCCTGGGAAGTGGTCCAAAACTACTATATATATATATATATATATATATATATATATATATATATATATATATATATATATATATATATATATATATATATATATATATAGAGAGAGAGAGAGAGAGAGAGTATTTTGGTGATATGTTATCAAGTACTAGTAAAATTAATTATTAAAAAAATTAGCAACATAGAGAATTCAAATTTGCATCTTGAAATTAACGTTAAGCACAATATAAAGTTTCGTGGGATTTAATTAAGGGGTAAATAAGTTGTAATATTTAATTTTATATTAATTCTAAGTAAAAGTAGCCCAACAGTGACCAATAATTGAAGACGACTGAAGTGTCCAAAGCCAGAGAAATTTCTTCGAAGCGTTTCTTTGATTTCTTGAAGCTAGTGTTTAACATTGTAACTAAGTAATGATTGAAATTGTCAGCGGACAATACATTACGGTAAACTGTTCATTATTATCTTTGACTGTATACAAATATTGTTTTCCAGCCGGTATTGTTATTTTATCACATTTACTTAGAAGTCACAAATCAATAAGCAGCCCTCAAATAATGCCCTTCAACAGTCTTAGTTAAAATAAAGGACATTTTTTTTCATGGACCTTATGAAATTCCCTGACCTTGGCGACGAAACGCAGAAGATGTACAGGCTAAATGTGCAATGTTGTATGCCTCGTATGTGTTCTACAGCTGTTATTTCCAGTCACCACCTGCTTGTTTGTTCAACTGTCTTTAACAAGCGTAGCGCTATAATAGGTCGTATATAACCCACACACTGAAACATCAAGTCTTCCCGGCTACAGCCATAGTACAGCTCGAGTTAAACGTGGTAAGAGCGCTCTGCGCCGGGATATTCGCAATTTTATCGTACCATATACTGCCCAACTCTCAACGCTTAACATTAATAGTAGTTGCCCACAAATGAAATATTTTTCGGTTCCATAGTTTTCGTACAAGCGCATATCAAAGTTGCGATTTGACTATTTTCCCTAGGTACTTACCCCAAGTAAAAACTGTTGAAAATATAAGAATAAAAATAGCAATTTTGAGTAAAAGTAAATGCATTGAGCTACAAAGTGATTCCTTCGTTATTTCACACAAATATATATATATATATATTTTTTTTTTTTTTTCAAAATATTTAAGTACATTCAAAAATATTTTAATACAAAAAAATTTTACGGAACTTACGAAGGTATATTTTCACTCTAAATAATTTTATTGAAATAGCTTGCATAGTTTTTACTGTGGGTAAGCAGCGAAAATAAATCGCTACTTTGGTATTCATTTATGCGACCATTATGTAACCGGAAAACATTTTAATTGTGGGGAAATTACTATTAATGTAATGTGTTAGAGTTGGACAGTGTTTGATACAATTATAAAATTATGAATTCTTCAGCACTGAGCGCCCTTAAGGTGGCCGCCTAGCTGGTGCATGTACAAATTTAGCTAAATTCAAAATGTTAAGGGAACTACCAGCTTAAGGGCTTGTCCTTTATTTTTTTTTTTTCAGACTGGTACTAATAACTGAAATATTTTTTAACGTAAAGCTTCGAAAAAATTTTACATAATGTGCAGTCACACGATGCCCAATACTGTGGATGCGTTTTTTTAAAATAATGTACCATTCGTCAGCAAGAAAAAATAGTTTGCTTCATTTTGGCTTATTTTCACGACAAAAAAAAACCTGGTACTTTGAGTGACGAAATCTAAAAAACCGTTCAGTACATTGCTACAAAAAAATTCAGCTACAAATTATGACATATTAGTGTAAAAACTGTAGAGCAAAGTTTTGATATGAGTATTAGGTAGCATTAAAAAAAATTTTTTCGAAATCACTGCATAACCAAGGAACAAGCCCTTAGACATTGCATTAAAGTTATGAACCATGACCATGGCCTGTAGAAAGGAACCTTCTCATTACATGCCTGGAGTGACTTCAGAATACCGTGGAATACCACAGTCAGGGTTAAGATTAATCCTACTACAGGTTAGAAAAAAGTGTTTCCTTATGGAAGAGTTTGGTAGGGCCTGCAGGGAAAATTTCTGCCAAAAGTTTCGCTGCTATCACTAAGGGACCAGAAAAATACGAAACTGTAGTAAAATTTTAAAAATCTTGGAAAAGACAGAAGTTATTTAACTTAATATATAGTGAAAATAAACCAATTTCGCGTTTTAAATTATCAACTTTATGTAACTTAAAATTCAGGAAAGCTCTGTAATTGGTCAGTTTACAACCATTACCGATACCAGCGCTCAAGCGGCAGAAATTTTCTCTGTGACAAACTTTTAACATTGATCTTTCTAACATGTAGTAGAATTAACCTTAGTCAGGGTAACACGTCTAGAATTGTACCCAGGACCTCCCGAATGCGGGGCTCACGGTGGCTGAATGGTCAGACCATTCG
Source organism: Medauroidea extradentata (assembly GCA_003012365.1). Classification (NCBI taxonomy): domain Eukaryota; kingdom Metazoa; phylum Arthropoda; class Insecta; order Phasmatodea; family Phasmatidae; genus Medauroidea; species Medauroidea extradentata. Next base: position 11,056 of record PNEQ01094536.1, on the reverse strand, counting down.
CCTCCTACCAAGGCGATCCGGGCTCGATTCCCGGCGGGGTCGGTTCCCGGATTCTCGCATGTGGAATCGTGCCGGACGATGCCGCTGGTTGGCGGGTTTTCTCGGGGATCTTCCGTTTACCCCCGCTTTTTCATTCCGGCGTTGCTCCACATTTACCTCTAGTCACCCCTCACTTAAGACTTCGATGTTGAGCGCTGACCGAGAATAATCTCTCACACATTCCCGAACACGAGTCTATTATTTTACCACTGCGCCATCACTCGATCTCTTGCAGGAAGATGTTCGCCTCGCAGAACCCATTAAAAATAATAATAAACCTCAGTGTATGCCAGTTACGTAAAGGAGTCGCCAACTTGACGCTGAGAACAACTTCTTTGGCATTTTCCACGCGGCATTTAAGCATCAACACATACGTCCAGTAAACAGACGCATTCATTTCCCTGCTAAGAGAGGCTCAATTGTGAAATATCACGCTGTCGAAACGCAGGAATAACAGTCACAACGATGGACACCTCTCAAGGCTATTTTGAACCGAAAAAATAACAACACTTACATAATGCTGCCAACAAATTCTAGGCTATGGTACACTGCTGTAAGCAGTCGTTGATAATAATTGTGCTGTAAATATGGCTGAAAGCACTATTGTTACTCAGTAATAAGAATGATGAACGGACGTTAATAACAATGTTGATGACACAAACGCAAACAACATTTGTGTTCAACATCGTTTGATTTAGGTCGCCCTAGACTGGATCGGGAAAGCAATGCTATCAATAGTGTTGATGGCAAAGTTATTAACAAGTTTCAAAAATTCATAACTTTTGTTTATAGCAAATGTTTTCCATAAAAAGTTAGCAACAAACGTTATTAACATTTCTTTGTAAATATTAACAAGGGTAATTACAGAATGTTTCCAACAATGTTGAAAACATGATGTTTCCAACAGTTTTCAAGCAGTTTACAGCACTTGTTAATAACTTCGTTGAAAATACTTGTTATTAGCATTGTCATTGCTGGTGTAAACTAGACTTACCATCACGGAAAAAATATTTTGTGGCAGCCACAAAATATTTTGTAAGTATTCACCTTGAAAAATTTATTTTATGGTCACTACAAAAACATTTTGCTGTCACAACTAAAATATTGTTGTCACCAACAAACTGTATTGTGTTTATTACAAAACAATTTTGCATAGAAAACTTTCTACAAATTTTTCTTTTCTTTCACGAGTAGCGTTTTTTTTCTCCAGATATTTTATTACGTAGCCCATAAAATGTTATTTGACTGTGAATTATTTCATGTACGTAAGTCAATTGGTTTTCACTACTTGCATGGCAGTAGAACATGCAAATTTTGACTTTGATGGACCGTTATGAGAAAACTATGAGAGGTAAAATTATTTCGTAAGAGGAAACTGCACTCACACGTATCGCCTATAAAACCAAGGGCGACACAGCACACATATCACGCCTCACACTAGCCTCTAGGACCAAGTAACTGAACTGCCTTGCAGTCTTCTTGCTGACAACTCGCCTCTACGAAGCATTCAGTGGCGACCACATCATTTTGTGGCATTACATTAAGGTTGTTCACGTGACAAAAATTCATAATTTTATATTTGCTTGGCATAGTGTTAGTTTTACAGAAGTTACTTGTGACTACATTTTCCACTGGTAGATATGTTTTAACTCTCATAGTTTTCCCATAGCGGCATGCCAAAGTCAGAATTTGCAAGTTACAGGAACATAGGTTTAACAAAAACCAAGTGACTTACTCGAATTAAATAATTTACACCAAAATTTGATATTATGGGCACTATGCTAAAAAAATTTAAAAACACACATCAAAGTAATTTTGTCTATTTTATAAATTGTTATAAATGAGGTCAATTTTAGTCATTTTCGGATTTTTTTTAAGTACAAAGGAATTACATTGTGTGTTTTAAAATCTTTTAGCATAGTGCCCATTATATCTAATTTCAGCGTAAATTATTTCATTCGAGTAAGTCACTTGGTTTTTGTTAAACCTATGTTCCTGTAACTTGCAAATTGTGACTTTGGCATGCCGCTATGGGAAAACTATGAGAGTTAAAAAATATCTACCAGGGGAAAATGTAGTCACAAGTAACTTCTGTAAAACTAACACTATGCCAAGCAAATATAAAATTATGAATGGTTGTTACGTGAACACCCTTAAAGATAAAGGTGTGTTCTGCGCCAAGATTTTTTTCTGAAGTAAATATGATATAATGAGTAGTGGTGAGTCAGAAATAGGTTCGTAAGTAGATATCACTCATGTGCGATGAGTAGTTTTCGAATTATATTTTACCGGTTGAAGCTCTGCACTCGGCTTGGCGACATGTGTAGGTGGCCACCTTAAGAACGTTCCAGAGGGAAAAAAAATCATAATTTTGTATTTGTTCGAAACAGCGTTACTTTTGTAAACGTTACATTGAAGTACATTGTCCTCTTACAAATAAAACTATCTCAGCCAGTTTTCCCACAGTGGCATTCCAAAGTCAAAATTTGCATGTTTTTAGTTCATACAACCCCCCCCCCCCAAAAAAAAAAAGCAATCAACATAATGAAACTAAATCATTCTCAGTGAAAGTACATGCTACTAGCTAGGGCTTTACATATATAAGAACCCATTCAAACAATATTTTGTATTTTTAAAAAAGTTCTGAAATTTGAAAACTCTTTTGCTACTTTTAGAATTATTTTATTATATAAAAATATTATGTGTTGTGCTTTTATATACGTAAAAGTCCTGGCTGGCTGAGGTGGGACACACCACGAAGATACTATGGAAAGTTGAACATTTGAGCAGAATTCTGATGCTGGGTTCACAATAGCGCGGCTAAGTTCGCGAAGTGAGTAAAATAAATTGTCAGCCAACCAGCGTTGAGGTTTCTGAAATGGCGGACGCGAAGCATCAGAATAGAACTTATTTGTATTATATTCGTTTCGCGAACGCGACAATGCTGGAAAAGTATGTTCATTTATTTTACGAGAAATTTTTGATTGTTACTGTCCCCCTTCTCTAGGGTTATTATACTCCATTTCACATAAGTTTTTCTTAAATTTGACAGCAACTTATGGGCAATAATTTGTAATTTTTTGTTATTTATGTCATTACACGTGACAAAAACTTTGCAGTACAAATGGTGAAATCGAATTCTCGGGTTCATTTTAGAGATAAAAATGTCTTGCACTGTGCAACAAATCACAAAATACAGATAATTATTGCCCATAAGTTGCTGTCAGATTTATCCAAACTTTATGAATCAGAGTATATAAATAAATCATATCATTTTATAGCAGACGTTTAATTGAAACGGGGGAACTCAATAACAACTCAAATCCAGTGACAAAGGTTTAAAGCCAAATAGTTTAAGAACTACGCTGGTCAGCTGCCCTCTAATAGGCTATCGAAAGAGAAAGTCTGATATTATTATAGGCGGTTCCGAACAAAGAGAACACTAAAAGAAATCCTGCTGAAGTTCTATTTTTAGTCTATTTGTGTCTTTCCGCGCGTAACGGCTGACGCCGGGAAATATCTAACCTCTCTGGACACGTCACGTAATGTTTGCGCGTGAAAGATAAAATTTGCTGTCAGTTGAATCGATACAGTTTAAAAAATGTTGATAAATTATTATTTAAAATATATTTATGTCGATTTTGGTTCATTTTGTTTCAGTATAGTTAAATTTAAATAGAAAATTACACGGAACTATATTGCGTAATTTTGCTGCCAATCACACAAGCAGTAAGGCAACTATAGTTAGTGCTGAATTACATGCAGTAACGGCTAGTGATATTTTTCAAAGGTTAAATTTTTAGTGCTCACTTTATCCCGAACGACCTATAACATCATTCAGTTAAATGCAGGTCAGTATAACTAGCTGTAATAATACCATTTTGGTGAAAGTGTGGACTTGGGTAGTTTTAAATCACCATTTCAATTGCGACTTTATTTTCACATTTGGGAAAGCCGGTGGGTACTTAAAATATATGAAAACATATTACAAATAAACTAGAGAAACGGGAATACTCTTAACATCTTTGGCTGTCGTACCAAGAGGTTATAATGTAGAGGCAAGAAACTACTTACATAAAATGTATTTTCAGTACTTGTCGCGCGACAGATGAAAACTAGTGTTCGCAATACCAGGAATTTTCAGTTTTGCACCGCTCATTTCGCATCGCTTTCGTTGTGCTATTGTGAATCCAACGTGACGCTGCCAAGCCGTGTCCGTGGTTGGAGAGGAAAAGGGAAGGTTATTAAAAATGCGGTTTGTGGCGGTAGTAAAAGAGTTAAAAGCAAGAGCTCTGCTCTGAAAGGTAAAACTTTCCTCTTAGCTTAAAACCTAGAAGTAATCTCAAGAAACTTGTACGTAATATAGATCAGATTATTATATACCTAAATATATTTTACGCAAATTACGGAAAGTGAATTTTGCTATCTATAATGGGCCGCTTAATACTGAGTCTCAGTCAACTCTGATACATTTTCTGACTCAGTAGATCGCAGCACTGTATGTCGCTTATACAAACTAAATGCCTGTAGTTAAACAACTTGTCATGCACCTACGTCACAGCATGGTCCTTCTTTTTAAGTAGGGTGGAGGTGGAGGGAAGGATATACACAGTCAATCAAGCTTAAGGTTGGTTCACAATTATAAAACGTAAGCATAGAACGTATAACATAACGGTAGAAACTGTGCATGACCAGACGCCTTGTGCAAAATTAGTTCACAATTGGATTCTTACTGTGATGTTCAGTCAATGGCACTTTTTTCACGAATTTCAAATATTCCTTGCTGTGTAAAAACGACCGAAGGTCATTGAAACATACCTGAAGTGGAATCGTATTTGACGACAATAGGAAATTCAGAAACAAAATTCCTTTAAACTGAACGGCGTAAATCATTATTTACAATATAGAAACACAGTTTTTAACATTAAAATATCTTAGTCTAGCTTTGTTTTGTTCTCGTGTATTTTTGGAGGTTAAACCAACATGGCGGACACTCACAAACTCATTTGCTGTGATTGGTCGCTGTCCTATGTGTTCGCACAAGAAATGAAATATTACCATTTTTTATGTCAGTATCTCTATGCACACGACCACTTTTTTGGTGTTGTGAGTCGGTCGGTAAGAATACATAGAATTTAGTTTTTGTGCGAACGACCTATGTTCAATGCTAACTATTATGTTATAAATTGTAAACACACATTTAACGCTAGGATACATACGGGGTAAAGAGTAGCCACCAATGATTTCCTTACCTGAGTCTCAGAACCGTGTGCTTGCAGCCAGAAAAGTTTCTAGGGACAGGTTGTTGGCCAGAGTGCTCATCTACCAACACTGCGATTAGGGTTCGATAACTTAGTTCGATATCCGGATGGGGTCATTCCCAGAGTTTCACATGTGGCAATCGTGCTCCAAATGCATCTGGCGGGCAGATTTTTTTCGCGGATCTCTAGCTTCGCCCGCTTGTGCATTTCTACATTGCTACGTACCCAAACCATTTCACCTTCATCCGTTCTGGAGACCACTTTGTTCAGAGCTACACAAAGCTATCGATAAAAAGTTTTGGCTCTTTCATAGTTCTGAAATGCAGTAACTTTTTGCTAGTATTTGCAAACAAAGGTAAGCTACGCAATGACACAAGTAACGCGGCAGGCGAGCACCGACGGCTTAGAATTTCTGTTTATAAACTAGGTAAGATACAAGGACACAACACATTGCTTCTTCACTTCGTATTGCATTCGACGCCTTCAAAAAATAAACTGTTAACGCACGAAAATTTTGTAATACCTGTAAGTGGCTTAGAATTTTTAGTTGGTCTATCATAATAAAAGTTGCTCTGTAAATAAGAAAATAATTTAAAAGAAAAGTGTTGAAATCGGTAGGTGACATATCTATTCAAAAAGCGTGTGATCATTCGCTATAGTTGTTTGTAGTTTTGTTCTTTTAAAAATTAGATGATGATATTTATTATTAAGTGGACAAAATAGTTATATAAGCAGAAGCAAATTGTCACTGACATGTATCTTGAAGTTGTAACTTTTTAGCTGTCTTGAGAACATCAGGTTATATTTTTACCACAGCGTTCTTGTTTCTTTGTGTAGTGAATAAACTTAGTCTCAAACTAATGTTTTGAGTTGGATTCCCCGTTTTTAACATAATTATAAGAAAATGTAAAATAAGCAGCACTGGAATGTAAGGATGGCGTAAAAGGCAGATCCCCGAGAAGAAACAGCAGCAAGCATCATAGTTCATAATGAATGTTACATGCGAGAATATGTAAGTGACAGAATCGAACCATATTGTATTATGATGACAGAAGTGTGCTCGGACACTCCACCAGTGTTGTTCTCTACGGCCATCCCCACGCCTTCTCCCCCTACGAGCTATTGTTCCATAAAATAAGAAAGGAATTTTTGAAGTACATAAAATATGCTTGTAAACATACGAAACCTACCAATATCATGTTCGAAATAAAATGAGTAGCAACTAATAAAAAAATAAACATTTGTACGCTAATTATTTTGCTTTCAGATGCTGTATATTTTTAAAACATTTGAGGAAGTATGGTATATATTCACAAAGTAAACTAAAACTAATTGTTCTAAATCTTCTAGCATATAACATAAAACCATGAACTATAAAAAAAACAATTTATAAGATACATTATTACTGAAGTGATAACAATACTTCAAAAGTTATTTGTCGTAATAATTTACGTAATTAATTCTTTAGAACCATAAGCGTGTTTTGAATGTATGTTCATTTAATTATGGGAAAGCAGGTTAAAAGTTTTACTTAAAGTTTTTTTATTATGTGTCAAACATACAAGCCAAGGCGTGATTGAGAACATAAATGCTAAAAATAGCGGTTCGGTTGTGGTGCATTCCCAACTTTGAGAAACATTAGTGAAAAGTCTATCGTGGCAATGCTTGAAATTTGTGTAAACACAAAATTATTTGGCTTCCTTCACCATATGGGAAAATGTATATCACGAATGTTTCGTTTAAAGTGGTATATAAAATGTATAATACAGTAATAATACAACAGTGTTGGTAGGCCTAGCTAATTGGAGTGGACTGCAAACAGCTCCTTCAATGAGTGTTTTAATTCTCCGTCCCTCCGTACTAATCTCGCATAATAAACATGAATAGCTGAACACACTCTTGGAAGCGATCACAGTGCAATTACAACGAACAGGACAGCTCAAGAAACGTTTATAAAACTACTACTAAATAAGTACAAATGCAGCTATATGCGACTTTCGAAAGGATATACACAGTAAAAAAATTTTGTACTTTTACAAAAAAGTTTTTTGGAAACCAGTTTCCAAAAAAGGTTTTTGTAACACTACGAAAATATTTTGTAAAATGTACAAAAATCTTGTAAATTTACAAATTTCTTTGTATATTTACAAACATTTCTGTAAATCTACAAACAAATTTTGTATATTTACAGCTAATATCTGGTTCATTTTACAATAATTGCTTGTAGTGTTACGAAAAAAATTTTTGGAAACTAGTTTCCAAAAAATTTTTTTGTAAAAGTACGAAATGTTTTGTAAAATGTGAAAGGTCTCCTAGGTTTATTTTGTTTCAATTCGAAAGATCTGCTCATTAGCATTACTTTACTAGTTCCCAAAGTTGTTTACGATATTTGTAACCACTTTAAAAAGGTTTCTGACATCTTACTTTTATTATCTGACTGATAATGTTCTGATATTACGTTACAAGAATTTCCTTGTAAATGTACAATTTTTTTTTTACTGTGTAGTACAGTATAAGTTAATTATAGAGCAAATTTATAGCTATACCACGGTAATTTTATGGCCATAATATATAAATAAAGGAATAGTCACACCCGGTAGGTTGGCTACACTGCAGGATCACTTTCCTACGGTTAAGTATCGTGTCTCCTAACCGGAGTATTGTAATGGGCTTATTCTGTATTCGTACATTATAAATTCTTTTCTGGAAAATTTCCTTTGCTATTGAAATACCTAGAAAAAGTCAGGGAATTTTTTTATCATTGTTTGCTGGACAAACTGTTCTCAAAACAAGAAGGTAGTTTGAAACCCATCATTTTATCCTTCGTTTCTCTTCAAACTGGAATATGTGACAAAATTGTGGAACAAATTCAGCTGTGATTCTGTCGACCATGATGTAGGGAAGTACTAAAATGTTAGTAACTATAATTATGAATCTATCCCTCAATTTGTAAGAAAACGCTACTAATTGAGTAAACTATCATAGAGTTATGTGGCACAAGGATGATATTCTGAACATGCATTCAATGTCACTCAGGTTTCAATCATGGTCTGATCATCCTTGCCACTTTTTTTTTTTTCTGATTGCCAGGATCTGTTTGGTTTAATGTATAATATCGTCCTGCTTATCCTTTTGATCTGTTTCAAAATTTCATTAAGTGAGGACATTTTCACTCGGCGAAATAATGCCTGCGCAAGGTGCTAGGAAAAATAACCTTGTCTGCGTATATTCATTCTTTTCTCGCGAGCCATTTAAGTTCTCAGTGTTTTGGTGAAATCCTGAATGACATAATATTTATAGACCTTATTGTATTTCTCATCACCGCGGGCAGTAACTGAGAGTAGTTTCAAGTTATGACGCTATCCAACAAAATCAGTTCATCGTAGACCAAATTTACGATTTTTTTCACGAAACTATTAATGTTAGCATGTTAAAACCAACTTTATATTAAAATTATTTTTAGTGTATATGGTTGTCTTGCTTTTCATTATAATAATCGCAAGAGTAAGTTAAGCTATAATTTTTTGTGCAAATGTCACTTCCAATAAAAAATTATTTAATAAAGTTCTAAGTGTATATTTCTAATTATACTTATGAAAACCCTACAGAAAGGTTTACTTTATCTTGCAAACGAAATTCTGTTGTGAAATTTTAACTAATAAATCAGAATTTATTGACGTACTATTGAAATCAAAAAATTTAAAAATACTTTTCAGAAGTTTTGTTATAGATTTATATGATATTGCTTTAGTAGGCAAATTGTTATGGTTTTGCCTTGCATTTGAAACTAGCATTATTAAAATCGAACAATTACTATTCACGATATAAATTTATGAAAATGGTGTTGTGTTTTCATGTACTGCAGGTTGCAGAATATCCGGGATTCTATCTAGGACTCAACCTTAAAATTAACAAGCATGTTTCTCTCGAATTTTTCACTTTGTAAGGGTACGTTTGAAAATTGCACGATAGTTATTTAAATTTGTATTTTATCAGTAGTTTTGTTAGTTTCCAATAACATAATGTTTGCATGTAGAACCCCCAAACGTGTCAAATGCGCAAATCAAAACTTAACTGTGCCTCCGGTTGAAATATATTCAATTTTCTGTGTAAACTTCTAAAACTAGTGTTACGAATTAGAAGAATATTCGTTAACTTAATTACACAATTCAAAGGCCCTAAAAATAAGTAAAAATTCAAATCTTGCAGACTATGTGTGTCACTGTAAAAAAATGTAACGTATGATACAGGAAATTGCCAATTTGAACCGAAAACAATTTTCCTTGTTTTCCATACTGCGAGAACCGAAAATGAAATCGTAACACTCTAATACGATAAGCAACATGTAGGTCCTATTAATAAGGCCCATTCAAATGTAAAAATGGGACTTGAAGTATGTGTTCTGGTGCAAGAACCTAGTTGAATTATTTAACGCTGTGACTAGAGCGCTTGCCTTTCGTCGAGACGAACCAGGTTCAATTCTCGGAGGAGATTTTCGCAGAGTATTTTCGCATGTGATAATCGTGCCGGGCGATGCTGTCGGTCGGAGTTTTCTTGCCTACCTCACACACACACACACACACACATACTCTCTCTCTCTCTCTCTCTCTCTCTCTCTCTCTCTCTCTCTGTTTTTCGCTATTTTTCGTCCTCTCTTTATCTATTTCCATCTTTCTCTCTTTCTTGTTAAATTATTCACAAAAATATTTTGTAGGCGATACCTCGAGCGCTAACGAAAGTAGGCATATTATGTGACTGAAATAATAAAAGGAAGAAAGTAAAGAATGCTAATTTTTCGGGACAATATTAAGACAAAAATTTAAATACTTTTTCTAATCCGTTTGTCAATTTTCAAGAAATCTATGGTGTGATTGTTTTAGAAAGATGGCATGAAATCATGCCAGAATTTTGCCTGAATGAGATTTTCATAGCAGGTCTTGGCTGAACCAGCTATATTTAATTTTAAAGCATTGTACAGAGGAAGAGAAACGCACATAAAACAGAAAACAGATACTCCTAACTGCAATCGAATACTGTTTGACGTGAATATCGTAAATTCAAGGCTGCTGTAATGATGTTGTTTTACATAATTTTATGAGATTCTAATTTTCTGCAGCCATGTTACAAAAATAAATAAAAGTGCTGAAAGTGCATATTTGTAACATTCCTTAGCAATACTTAATAAGGAGAATAAATATTCAGACGTGCAATTTGCCTAGCTGTCAATATTTACAATGTCTCTCTATCCACATTCTTCTATAAACCAGGTTTATAAGCCATTGGATGGTGAGACAATAAAGTGAGATGAAGTATTAACATATCTCTGCAGATGCGTGTAACATGTTTATTTGGTTGCGTGAACATTGTCTTGGTGTTAATAGGTAATCCGGCGGTGGATTTACGTTTTACGTACAATTGCTAAAGTTATTCCCAATTTACGTAGCTATTAAAAGAAAACTCACTTCAAAACACGTTTCTGTATTTAAAAGAAAGCATGCCTGATAGAAGTAGACTGGTGTGTGTGGAAAAATACCTACTCGATTCTGGTGTGTATAGAAAAATGCCTACTTGATTCTGGTGTGTGTGGAAAAATACCTACTTGATTTCGATGTGTGTAGAAAAATACCTACTTAATTCTGGTGTGTGTAGAAAAATACCTACTTGATTTCGATGTGTGTAGAAAAATACCTACTTTATTCTGGTGTGTGTAGAAAAATACCTACTTGATTTCGATGTGTGTAGAAAAATACCTACTT
>PNEQ01094534.1:0-27820 GCA_003012365.1 Medauroidea extradentata | reverse complement strand
GGAGTTTTGAACTGTCTGAAGCACGGAGCAAGCGAAAACGGCCACGGCGAGTCGAGGTCAACGATAGCGTCACATAATTCTCGCGCCAATCGATTCTAATTATAATGTATGTATGAATGACAATAAGATCATAAGTAAATATTTTGAAGTGTATTAAATACAGACAGGTCGAGTTCGTCATATGTTCTTTCACTAATGTAGTATTCAAATAGGAAAATACATGGAACTACGTACAATAAATCGCTACCAACCATACAAGCAGTAAAGTAACTCTTGTTAGTGGTGATGTATATGCAGTAACGGCTAGTGATTTTTTTCAGAGGTTAAATCTTTAGTGCTCACTTTATTCCGAATGGCCTATAACGAAATATTATACAGACATTACCGGTCACACTCATCAAAACTGAATTACTACAAATGAGAAAAAAAATACACAAGCTTACAGTATTTATGTATGATGACTTGACCATAGACATAACATGACTGAATAAGATGAAACACTTAGGCCTAACAAAACAAGGTAGGTGCCAACCTAAGGATGACAAATTGCTTCATTCAACAACCACCACCAAATCTCGTGACTTAAAGCCACACACAATAGTTTAACAATAGTTTTGAAAACTTTTTTTAAAAGCAACATAATTTTCACATTAAAGCAACCCTACATTGTTTTATTACAAATATATTATAATCTATACTTAATTTTCAGGTAGCAATTAACCTCCAGTTTTTCAGATTTAGTGTAGGTACCCAAAGTATCACCAATTTTGTAACGAAAATAAGCAAAAATCAAATAAACTTTTTTTTTTACAATAAATGGTGCATTATTTTGCAAAATGCCTACACAGACCTGTGTAACAGCTCTTACTTTAAATTTTTTCAAAGCATTTTGTTAAAAAAAGTTTAGAGTTTTTTGCATGAATGTGATGAAAACTACCTGACATGGCTAAGTCAACTGCCTGGTGTATTAGCTGTCCAACATTGCTAAGAAATGACAGAAGCAATGGAAATGCCTTCTACAGCAGACACAGACAAATCACATTTAACAAACTGTAATATTATTAAAAACACTTCATTTGTTAATTTACACAGTAATTAAATCAACCATACTTCTGTACTTGAGCGGCAGAAAGCAACACAACACAATTACAAACTTGTAACACATTCACCGCTGAGCCTTTCAGCTCTGACAGCTCCTCACAGTAGAAATTGTAAAAACAGTAATTAATAATTCTAATTATGAGATCTAGTAAAATTGCAATATGTTATCGGAGCACAGCAATTTTGTAAGGATCAGATAAATTAGTTTCCGGAGATAATTCCTGCGTACTGTTACAAGTACAATGACAGATATCAGAAGTGAATATGTCAAGATAATGTGATATTATAGTATACAGTCACTGCACTTTAAAGCACTCGCTCAGTTTATACAGAAATTCTTACTATATTAATTTCAGTTTAGCTCACCGCTAGAGGTTTTTCTGTGTTGGTTCCAGCTGACACAAAACTGAGTGTCTTGGAGAAGTGGTAAAACACTCGCCTCGCATTCGGGAGGACCCGGGTTCAATCCCTGGCTCTGGCCATCCTGATTTCAGTTTTCCCATATCACTCCTGGCGAATGTTGGGATGATTCCTTAAACAGGCCCTGGCCGACTCCTACCCGCGTTCACCATATACCGCTACAATGGTCTTGTGCTGTACAAGGGCACTTAAAGCATCCAAACAAAAAAAAATTTTTAAATATACATATATCTGTAACTAGGGGACGCCCGTGGTTCATAACCAGGAGACTGCGAGACAGTTTTCCTCACAAATGCAGAAGGTCCCTGTACAGACATTTGCAGTGGGACAGAAAGAAATAATGTCTACTAGCCAGGAAAACTTCTTGAAAGGGTTAAATTACACATATGCTAACAGAAAAGGTGCTAAATAAGCAGAATATTTCTGAAATGGGAAACTTCTTAAGAGGGTTCCAAGTATGACAGTTTAAATTAAATGTGTGAATTAATAACGATGAGTGTATGAAAGAGTGTCCGTATAAGTGTATGTTATTGGTCATAGGTGCTGTACTATCATGGCCAGCTTATATATTGTCACGATGACTCTGTCACTCCTCATACTAGTTGCTGGGCAAGATACAGCGGTAAGTACATAATCCTTAGATTGATTATCAGAACTTAACTCTTGCAGTAATAAGACTAGAACTAGGTTGTGCATTGCAGTATGGGGTGTCTCCTTCCTTGCAGTACACACAAACACCCGTCATTTCCAAAACACAAAAATTTCTGTCTTTAAGTGTATGTGACAATCATTAATAATTTACCTATATATCAGAACATTCTGCCAAAGTTCATGTCACACAAGAAAATCTTGAAATAGGGCTTTATCAAACTCTTGTACTGCCAATATAATTTCCTCTTGAAGCTTAATACTGTAGTATGATAATTCACATTTTATGTTAAAATGTTTCTGTAAACTTGTCAAAACACAGACACTAAATAATAATCTGATTTTCATGGTTTTTGTGCAATAACTCGTAAACGTCAAAATTTGCATTTTTCAGTTTTATGTACACTGCCAAACTCAACTGACATACCAAACTGGAAAAAAATTACAGTGAATAATGATGTAGACTACAAGACTCCCTATAAAAACAAAAAAAAATTCACATTGGAAAAACATTGCTGAAATTTGAAATTTAAATCTCATAACAACGCACAGCATTCTGCAAAATGATTTCTCTCTTGTATGATGGGACAAACCTGAGTTAATAAGTTGACAGAATGCACAGTCACTCAGTGTTCTGTAGTTATTGTTCCTCAAAACATTGATTTATACAGCTTTGGAATATTTTACTAAATATACAGTTGTACAAAGACCAAAGCCATACTGCATCTTCTAATGTTACCTATCAGTTAAAAAATTTTCTTCCCCCTCAACCTATCGCTTTTTATCGGTGCAATTCAAAATTTGCACTTGCTTTGCGACTGGATGTGCTGCATTAGCTTTAAATAATCACATACATGCAATAAACGACCCGTTTAACTTACGTTGCACTATGTTGGTGCAAATAGCAGGTGGTGACATTTAATTGGGGTCCTGGAGAAATAGTATTTCAAATATCTCTTCCTTGGAAAACACTTGTCTTGTTAAAAGTTGGCTACCTTCCTTCTCTACCCCTCCACTGTCAGCTGGGCATACCTTCCTTCCCGACAGGAGTTGTTCTCACGTGAACAAGAACAGTGAAGAGTAGTGTACGGCTCAGATGCATCTTCAAGACACTTACAAGCGTGAACAGAGACGAAGTGACGGACCACATTGCATCCTAATTCGAGTACTAGGCTAGCTAGAGCATTTACTTTTAAACTATGAAAAGGAAGTACCCAATTTGGTAAACTAATAAATGAAAAACATTACAAAATTTGTTGTGTAAACAAAGAAATAGTAGGAAACGGAAACTAGGCAACTCATTACTAAAACTTGTAGACAGAGATACACAAGTACTTACAGAATCAGTACTTGCTGGTGGGAGAACACAAAACACAGATGGACAACACATTTTTGCGCAGTTGCACGGTCGCGATGCTTCGCTAGCGCTGCAAAAGGAATATAAAAGTAGGAAAAAATTTATGAACTATTGCCAAGTGTTTTTTGACAACGAAAACTCCTATTTGCTCACAGTTTTCATGATATTTAAAAAATGCCCTAAAAATTTTACAGCAATGTGGACCTCAACGAGATGAACAAAAAATCAGTGGTGGCATATATGTATGTTTGACAAGTACAGAGCCATACCTAGTTTAACGTGTAAATTCTTATCCTTTCTCACGCCAGGACTCCAAGGTAGGCAGAACCTTACGTTACCGGTATATATATACCAAACTAAGGCAATATGTATCATGTTAGTGATCAAACTATGTTTTCAATTTTTCAATTTGAAACACGTTATTCTTTTAACAACACTGTATTAATAGAACAGGAAAAATAACTTACAGGAAACAAAATTAATGGCATGCAAATCTGCACTTATTTTAAGAACATGTAGGATGTATTTATAATTTTGTTTCACCAAGAAACAGTTGTAGCAAACATAAAAAAAAATTCCGAACAAATCAGTGTTATGCTGGAAGAAAGTATTCGCCATATGATGTGTATTCCTACGCCCGCACTCACAAGCCTTCCACCCTTTAACACATGGAATAATTTTTAATTAAACTGCAACCATACTTAAAATAAATTGCCAAACAATAATTCAGCGACGAGAATCTAGTCATTATTCTTATTATGTATATGACTGTCAGAGGGGGGAAATAATCTTGGATGTAATTAATGAAACCAGACATCTGCAAATTTTAACTTTATACTGTTCCAAAAATTTTGATATTGTTAGTACTGTGTACACCTTATTGATAAATTTATTTTATTACTAATCAGCCTTTCTTTTAACAGCCAGAACCACACACAAGAATGTTTACATTAAAAAAAAAACTCAATGTATGATGTATGTTACAATGATAGTTTAATAGGAATGCAAAAGCTTTAAAACTTGATTAGGAGTGACATTCTATGGTAAACTGCACTTGATTGTACAAGATGCATTTCTTGTTAAAACCTTATACAGTCACAACTATTATTGCCAAATAATTTAATACTTAAGGTAACTCTGGGGAAAATACAGCACTTATGGAACTTTATAAAGCCAACTGTTTGAATAAACGTCCAGAAAAAGCATTACAATAGATACAATACTTGTTCTATATTTCTGTAGGTACAAAAGACAGCAGCACAAGTACTCACGTTTTAGTACTTGACAGATACACACACACAAATAGGATGACACATAATCGCGGAAGCGTGTATCGTGACGTTTTAATGCTTAGAGCAGCGAAACGTCGCGATACACGCTTCCACGATTATGTGTCATCCTATTTGTGTGTGTGTATCTGTCAAGTCCTAAAACATGAGTACTTGTGCTTCTGTCTTTTGTACATACTGATAGCCTAGCAAACTCTTCCTTTTTTTTACATGTTCAATATTTCTGTAATTCAATAGTGAACTATACACATTTCTTAAAAGAAAAGTTAAAATTATAATTAACAAAACGTAATAAACCTGCATGACTGTCATCTTCCCTCGAGTTACCTTATGTATTGTATGATAGAATAATGTGTTTACTTGGTAAGAGTCTAAACAATTCGCCATACCTAATTTACATTCTTAGTGGTCAAAAACTAAATATATTACAGAGCATTATAAAATCAAAAAGACGTTCTCCAGCCTACATTATTTAATAATTGATTTTTAAATAAATACACTGAAGTCATTTCAGGCAACAGAAATGGATTTACATAAAATAAATTATCCTAAATTCTTGCAACGATACTAGTGTTTTCATATTTTGAACAGCCACAATAATTATTTCAGATGGTATCTTCTTGATTAAAGTTTATAGGCAAAATGTTATTTCTAAAGCATTTAGAACGGAAGTACATTTAAAGCCCAGAATGCAGCAACCCATCATACCATGAGGTATTTTATGTCCCCTAGCCTGAACAAATATTAGCGATCACACCCAGAACACTGTGGTAAAGCTATAATATGGGTTTTAAATGTGTCCTTGACAGCGACATTACACCAGGCTTGTGCCGCACAATAACTTAATTTAAAAGTGCACGTTGGTTAAATTTTTTTAATAAAAAAAAAGTAAACTTTGGCAAACTTGTGCAGCATTATAAAATGTAAGCGATCTTCTTGTGTACAGATCATACATATAGGTGGTTCAAGATAAAGTGAGGAGTTTTTTAAAAATATTACTTACTGTAGGTTCAAGTGTTAACTTTTGAGTGTGTTACTGTGGTTGTAACTTGAGTTTCTTTACTTATATTAAAAGTTGCAGGAAACTATAAACTATCTGAAAGGAAGAAAGTAACTACGGATTTAAAAGTGCTCATTTTATTCCCAACCACCTACTGGTGCTAATAAATGTACCAATTTTTAGCAATGTCCGCAAGTTGTACAGTGATGTGTAGGCTAGTCGGCTGTCACTCCCATACAACCTTTATCACTGAGGTACAATGTGTGAGTATGGCACCTGGTCTCTTGCCAGAGCAGATCTCCGAGCACAGCGTCTCTGTCCACAGCTGGAGCCTAGTGGGGAGGCTACGATGGCCGATGTCATGAGAGATGTCGGCCACGCCCTGCAGTGCTTCAGCGACACAACACAGAGCGGCCTCCACACAATGCAAGAGAGTCTGCGCCTGCACAAACAGAACACTGACGTACTGAGGGACCTGCACTCTCTCCCAGACATGGTAAGCACAACACTACAAACACTGATGTCCTAAACAAATATAAAACAAAAATGCACCACATGGCTACACCAGCCACAGAATCATATATGTAGTAACAGTTAGAATTCTTCGCCTCAGTTTAAAGGTTGTTCAACTGCGATAAAGTTATAATTTTATATTTATATGAAATAGTGTTAGTTTTGTAGATGATACATGTGAGTGCAGTTTCCTCTTACCAAACCATTTTAGCTGGCTTAGTTTTCTCATAACAGTGCGTCAAAGTCAAAATTTGCATGTTCTGCTGCCATGCAAATAGTGAAAACCAATTGACTTACATACGTGAAATAATTCACAGTGAAATAACATGCTATGGGCTATGTAATAAAACATTTGAAATAATCCTGCGAACTGTTTTTGTATTTTAAAAAATTCTGAATTTGCAACTTTTTTCTGTACGTTTGCGATTTTCTTCTAAATTCAAAATATTAGTTTGTGGGTTTTTTAATGTTTTATTGCATAGCTCATGGGATGTAAGTTCACAGTGAATTATTTTGTTTAAGTAGGTCAGTTGGTTTTCACTATTTGCATGGCAGTGTAACAAGCAAATTTTGACTTTGACACCCCTTTATGAGAAAACTATGAGAGGTAAAATTATTTCGTAAGAGTACAATGTACTCACAAGTTTCGTCTACAAAACTAACAATATTTCATAAAAATAAAAAATTATGATTTTATAGCACTTGAACACCCTTAACAGTTTATCTTAAGGGTACTCGACTACTCCAGAGCTCTGGTGAAAGCAAGGATACAGAATTACATGTCAATATTAAATTAGGTTGGACTCAGTACCTGTTGAGGCTAGCCACTAGTAACTTCTTTGCATATTTTGGTGTGGCCCACATTTCTGTAGGATCTTTTATTTTAGAGTATTTTTTTCAATACCCTGAAAGCAGTACACAAATAAGTAGGTCACTTTTGTCCTTAAAAACACTTAAAATCAGCTACTCACAATATTTTTCCACATATTTTTATCCCAGTAGGAATGTTCTCCTCTTCTCAGTGCAGAAAATGTGTTTCATAACAAACCAATACAGTAACCTGAAACATAACTGAGCTCCACAGAACATAATTTAACACATAAATCCATACCCTTGTTTTCATTAAGGCTCTAAGATAGAAAGCACCCTTAATAATAGATGACAATGCAGTACCTGAAAAATATATATTCTATTATTAAAAGTAGTGAAAAAATTCATATGTCAAGCTATAATCTCATAAAATTTTTAATCAATCACATTAACAAAGTAGTGTACAATTATGCAAAGATTTATTGCAACTGTCCAATTTACTGTAAGTTAGTGCTTCTTGTTGTGGTTTCAATGACTTCATAGATAATGAATACCTTTTGTTCAATCACATAACATTTCCTTCACAAAAATTTTGAAAGTTGGCTTGAAGTGTAATAAAAATTTAATCACAATTTCTTTCTTATTGACAAGGACACAGGATAGGTGGCTAATTTAAATCATTAAGTTATAAGTGTATATTTTAAATATAATATACATTTTTTAAGAAACTTTAATTTAAAAAAATATTGTGGAAAAACAATTTAATCCAATCTACGTTTATGACAGATGATGCAGGTCAAACAAGAAATGCAGAAGAACAACGAAAATGAGGGCTTCTTGAACCGTGAAAACGAAGCCCTGAAAAAAGTAAGTTCCTGTAGTTTTTTTAGTTTTATTGGGCTTTCTGCCTCATTGACAGCAAGGTCATCAGATACGACTACACGTCACACACGGCTAGGAGCTAGGAAAGAGAGTCGGCCATGGCCAACGTTAAGGAAGCATCCAAGAATTCACCTAGGGTAATTTCAGAAAACCATGGAAAATTCAAATCAGGATGGCTGGTGGCGAGATTCAAACCCGGGTCTGCCTGAATGTGAATCCTCCGTGTTACCGTTTCACCACCTCGTTTGGTCACATATCAGATAAAATTACATTGTATAACTTATTCTAACGTATACTTAAATATCAATACATAAAGATAGGTATTTGTTTTATTGACCTATTTAAGACATATTAATGTTGAATTAATAGTATAACATAAATATTTATTTATTGGAAAGGATTACTTAAATTTTTATAATTTTTCAAGAGACAACATCTGAAAATGAAGCTTAAGACAAACTCTCACTACAGTAAGCACAAATTTTTTGCTTTCACATTTTAAATTACTTTTATAAGGCACACGTTTGCACAAGCACGAGAGCTGATAAGGCACTTTTTCACGGTTTGCCTGCAGTTTTATTTTAAGTTGTGACTGTTTAAAATTTATCGCTACTCAGTCATGACAACACTTTTAAAATTATTCAGGTTGTCAGTTTACTCTCATGTAAACATGAAGGTACGCAACTTGAAGTGTTTGTCATGACCTTCGCTAAGATTAAATAACCAACTTATAAATGTGTCTCTCTTGTAAAGACGTAAACTACGTCTTAGTTAAATGCAGCAAAAATAGGTCTGAGATATACCTCTCACTGCCAAAGAAAACCCCAACAGATACTGCAGACATCATTGGTTGAAATAGCATAAAGTGAGATGGCCCAAATAGTCTGTGTCTGATCACGCTTAATTCGAGGTACAAGATACACATGACATGATTTTAACAATGACAGACAAGAGACAGCAAGACAACATCATATCAACGAGGTAGCAGCATGTGTATTGGACAGGAGAAATGTTGTAAAACCCTTCCATGATAACTGATGTGACCAGGGCCGCATCTAGGAGGGAGCAAAAGAGGCATTTTTCGCTAGGGCCTGACAATATTGGGGGACCTGTTGTTTTCGATTCGAAATACTATACAAACAATTTAAAGTTTAAACTGAATAGGATTTTCTAAAGTTCCCCTTAAACTGTGACAGCTGCTGTGAAATATAAGTGTAAAGTGCACGTAAAGACATTATTGATATCCGGGATTGTCGAGGTCAATGTTATGACAACACAGGAAACATGTTAGGAACGTATGAAAGCCTTCATACAACAATCTAAAAAAAGGTGGGTAACTAGGATTCATGCTGCCCCAGGCCTATATTCACAAAACGTTGCCCTGAATGTGATCATAAAACATGCAGTAAGTGATTCATATAAGATCAAGCTGGAGCTCCACACTGATATACTTTAGAATCCACGACGAGCGCAAAGAGTTTAGTTTAAATTGCAACCTAACATCAAATTTCCACTTGTTCTTTAAACAGTGTTTACAAAATGACGGCTAGGTACAAACCGCAAATGAAAAACAAAACAATTACTCTCAAAGTACGTGTAATGTTATCCAGTCAGCTACCATGACCCACACTTCAAAACTTACACGTAACATATGGTGAACGCTATCTTAGTATAACTGCTGAGCTCAAAATTATAACTTGTTACTTTAATCATGTTCGCGCTTGCAATTTTCGCCTAACTTGACACTTTGGACATTCTCGCCTCAATCTCACGCCAGAATACTTTGGGCGTTCACTTGCGCCCGACTGCCCACTGGGACTCACGTCCAATGACAAATGGTGTGAGTGGCGCTCGTGCCCCACGACTACTGGTTACCACGGCACAGGACATGGTAGCTAAAAACACACCTCGGCAGAGTGATAGAACAAGATCTCAACTAACGAAAACGAACAAACATACCTTAACAAACAAACATACCTTAAATTCATATAGAATGGTTAACAACTATTACGTTTATAAATTTTACAATGAAATAAAACACAATTTTAACATAAAACTGTTAATAAGGGACAAAATTGCAAATGGAAGGGACTATTTTCACTGTGAAATATTCTAACCATACAAAAGGCGCTTACAGAAAAAAGTAGTAGGTGCAATCCTATTGTGTTTCGTTGGTCACATGACTGGATATACTTGGTCGTTGGATGCTTAACGAGCGGTCGTAAATCCAAAGAGTAGTTACTTGGCGGCCATTTAAAAAAAAATATGGCAAAATCTGCAGAAGCGGTACCTACTTTCAGTCACCAATCTGGCAGACCTATGTTATTAGACCAGGTTAAAACAGTGCAGAGTACTTTTGTGCTAGTATAATATACATACGTAGCATTAAAATTGCATACTAGTAATGATAATTTATTCCATACCTGAATTACGTACTCGGGCGACAATTTTAATGTTAAATTGCTCCAGACTTCTTGTTCAACAAAAATACTACGATCAGACATTGTATTTTCCATGACCATGCATTCAAACCGCCTTACAACATATTTTCTATTATGTACACATGCGGAAGTCTGTCTCTTTACTTTTTACGTGCGTTTCCTTTGTATCTTTTTTGGCTGCTATCTACCCTGCTCTGTAGATCTACGTGGATCCAGCGACAGGATAGAGTTGAACATTTTGAGACCTTGAGGGCCGGTAGATCTTTATCACATGAAGTTTCCGAAAAATTTACTAGCTATCGAGTTAATCCGAAGTAGTATCCGTAAGCAGCTAAAGTTAAAGCTGACCAACGTGCATCAATCACAATGTGGTCCAAATTGAAATCAAACAATCCAGGAAACTAAACGAAAGCCTCCATCCTAAAATTCTTAACTATTTTATGTTTAATTTTTAAAATTTAATTTACATATGTGTCCAATTACTAAGTTGTTGAATCCTGTTGTATGATTCTGGACACCTGCTGAAGCAAAACTGAGTGAGGCACATAGTCTGTAAGTAAAGATTTACATTGAAACAGAAACAAATTATTTATACAAATTTAAATACGGTAGGGTAAAGTGGCTGAACACTTCAAACTACAAATGTTTTCACACAGTTCTAACTTCCAAAATGGCTGACCAATAACAATATTCATCATTAAAGGTTTCCACAATGAGTAAACAAAATACTAAGTTGGTTTGAACAGAGACAAAGATGCAAAAGACATAAACTACCACCTTAAATTTAGAAATAAGCTTTTATTACAGTCACAAGTCATTAGGAAGAATATATTTATATTACAAGTCTGGAGGAACTTGGTTGACACATTCAATATTTATACAGGTGATACACAAATGTATTCATAAAAAGTACACCTTGCTACAGAAAGAAAGAAATTCTCATTATGTTATTTTTCCTTAGAAAGTACACTGCAGTTTATAAAGTTAATGTTGTTTGAACTTCCTAAGTTAAATTTTCGAAGTATAAAAATTGTAATTGCATAACGGCTCTTCTGCTAAAACTGAGGTTCAAAAGATTGAGTAAAGTCATAAAAAATAATGCTCCCATCAAATATAAGTTTGTAAAGTCAAAGATCTCTTAAAACAGTGCAAGGTATGAACGAATAATAATTGTTTTACAACACTATTTAACTACGTATATTGCACAGTTAATAGTTTTGTAATACTTTAATAATAATACTTATTTACTATTTGTAACTCAGTTGATGTGTTTTGATTTAAAAGGTGATAACACTTACCCAAGAAATCAATGACTTCGAAATCCAGATTGTGAACAAGAACCACGAGGTAAATACTGCAGAATATTTTTTGTAGTTTTTTTATAATTTAGTGTTATGATGTTTCTTTAAGTAAACTATTTACTAAACTAATTTCCTTGCAAGTCAGAAACAGTAGCTTCTTTAACCACTACCTTATTATTAACTGAAGCTTTTTCTTGCAATATCACATTTGTGAAATAGTTTTATTGAATATAGTGAAATGTCACTACAAAAAACAAAAAAGGAACTTCAAATTTCATATTTGACACTGAAAATACTTTATACTGAACAGGTATTATATGGAAAACTCTCTGTATGGGTCTGAAGAGAAATATTTTGTCATGCAACTAAAGTACTGTATTATGGGATTTTGTTTCTTACAGTTTATTTGCTGATTAATATATATTTTTTTTAAAGATAGATGACCTGAGCCAAGAAAACATGGACCTGAAAAATCAACTTCATAACAAGGATGAAAATGTAAGGTTTTTTTATGCCACTAGATAATATAATTACATAATTTATATTTGCATAAACGAAATAAAGAAAAATTGTAAAATTAGGTGCAGCTAAAATGAGTAAAATCAATCACTATTTTGAAGAATGTATTAAAAATTGTTTAGTAACATTTAGAATAACAGTGCAGTAAATATTTGCTCACAGCATATTTTCTTTAATTGGCACATATGATGAACAAACGACAAAAGTTTAAAAACCCAACTTAAGAATTAGGCAAGAACAAATGTTGAGTTATCTGATAGAACTTCTTAATAAAACTAATAAATAACTTAGTAAATGAATTGTTATTCTAGAAATATGCCACTGCGAGTGAATATCACCAAGTCATTGAAAACTACAACACTGAAGGACTAAGAATGAAAAAATAACAAAAAAAGACAGACAGGATTAGCAGCTGTCAACAAAGTATCTAACATAGAAATAATTACCTACAAAATATTAATATAGACCTAGTCATTACGTAATGGAAAACAATATGTACCAAGAAAAATAGTTAAACAAGCAAGAACATAACAAGGTGCTTAAAAATTAACAGTTCTGGCCAAGAACGAACAACAACAAAACCAACATACACAATGACTAAAAAGTATTTGTAACATTAGTCGAGTTGTCTGCGTTTACATTCATTTCAGTCACTGTGTTTGTGTTGTTCTCAGCCAGCATTGTCACAATTTTCAAGCACTATGTTTTGTTTTTAGGTGTTTTGTTTTTGTCTTCTATTTAGCTTTTTTTTTACTTATACCATTCATTTTTCAGAATTATTTGGATGCTACACGTTTATTAACAACTAACCCTGGCATTCTTTTTTGTTTTTTAATTTATCATGATTAGTCCTTCAGAGTTATTCAGGGTTTTTGGTGTCGTAAGAGCATTCACTTACAATGGCATGTGTCCAGGATAATGTTTCAGTTTGTCATACACCTCCAGTGTAAAAATCGATCACAGTACAACCAACCAGTCAAAAGCTTGTAACATTTACAAAACAGAAATTTTTTTAAAGAAACAGGTGCACCAAACTGGTTTCACAAATAATAACTTCACATTGCCATATTTTTTTTTTTTTTAACTGGAACATTTTTTTTTAAATTTGTATCTTTCATTACATCACTTAAGAGGGAATGATATGTACTTAAATTAAGTGTAAAGTTTATTGAAGCTTATATGAAAAAAATAGCACTCGTAGAAAATAATATTTGTCTAATCTCTTAGAAAATACTTTAAAGAAGATAAGTATTTCTGTACACAATTTCTGACACAGAAATTTTGTACATCTGATCCTGGCACAAGAAATTAAGCACAACAAATGTGTCAATCAGACAAAATTTTTGCTTACCGTATACATTTGGCCAAACTTGCAACCTAGGGTTGTTATTTATTTTAATTTGTCTATATTGATTTTGAAAACCAAGAGATTTAATTTGTTTTAGCATTATGTCATATCCCACTCCCTCTTAAAAACTTGTAGTAAATACTGTACATGACTATCATTGCACATTTCCATTCATATGTGTAAAAGCCAACTGGTTTTTTGTAAAGACAACCAACCGTTCCTGCATTCCCTTTCTTTATTTTCCTATCCTTGTCTTCTCTTCTATTTCTGTTCACACCACCTTAGGTGGGATGGCATTACGGAACGGTTACGTTTCCA
Organism: Medauroidea extradentata; assembly: GCA_003012365.1. NCBI lineage: Eukaryota > Metazoa > Arthropoda > Insecta > Phasmatodea > Phasmatidae > Medauroidea > Medauroidea extradentata. The sequence continues at coordinate 13,873 of PNEQ01094534.1, read as the reverse complement.
CTGCCAGATTATTCCTATGTGTACCATCTTCACTTCATTCAACATTTTACAAGTATTTCCTATGAAACCCAGAAACAAATTTGCTATTGAAATTTTCACTTTTATTACAAGAATTACAAAATATCTACAGCTTCAAAAAAATTTTGCATACTTGTTCATTAATGTGCCTCTTGAATAAGTATTACTGAATCAGATATATTTTGCTATGTTTTTTTATATTACATATATGATTAGTCTAACGGACCAAAGGTAACGTGAGTTTGAACATGTAGTAAATTATTCCTTGTCCAGCTCTTTAATCCATTGTGTTCAAATACAAGTAGGTATTTTCTTTATGGTAACTGCTATTTTGTAAAATAGTATTTCTGGGCTCCCTAACATATTTTTGGAACGTGACTTGTCTCAGTGAAGCAATGCCTGAAAACCTCCATTACTTACAATAATACTGTTCTTGTTTTTATTTGTAACATTAGAAAAAATTATAATGTCTCACCATTTCAACAGTGTTAAACACTAATATGATTTTCTAATTATATTGCAATAAAAAATATGCATATATTTCTTAAATGAGTTACACAGGACATTAAAAGACCAACTGGCTCATTAAAAAAGAATATAAAATACTATAATACAAAAATATAAACACCAGTTATGTTTAAGATGTGTCTTGTGCTTAATTATAAAATTTCAGAATATAAACAGGTACTCTACTTTTATACAATCTTCTAACTGTAAATATATATATTATTTATGACTGTACACGCTTGCAAATGAAAATTGTTGTTTCAAGGTTGATATACTAAACGAAGAGATCATGCAGCTAAAACAGGAACTTGCAGACAAGAACGAAACGGTATGAAAATTTGCACCTTATTTAATCCTAATACATAATAAATACATTTTTTTCTCAATTAATAGTACTGTAGCATGAGGCATTACAATAATTTAATTGACATTTCACTTCAAAGAATTATAATTGTGTACAACAACACCTACATTTTTTTTTATTTACGTACTGCATTGTATTTAACAAAATCAAGGTACGAAAACACAAATATGTACAGCATTTGGTGTTTACATATTTTTATAACGTGGATGGTCTCTCACAGTGTTATTTATTATGTGAAGTTTGTTAAATAAATTACGTAAATTGGTCTAAAACAAGTGGTATTTGGAAAACATTACTTGCATACATGTTCTAACTTGTATGAATAGTACAATATATTTCCACATACGTATAAACATAACCAAACAATAATTGTAACAAAATTTTTTGTATGTTACAGTACTAAGAAATATAACACATACTGTATGTTATATTTGCTTTACAGTACTTTTACTAAGCTACCAAACGAACATACACTCATCTTATAAAGTGCTGTCAGCAAGTAGGGGCGTCGTAAATGGGGGGGACGGGGGATGGAGGGGACACGTCCCCCCCCCCCCCCCCAAAAAAAAAATTTCGTAGTTTTTAAGATTTTTTAAGATTAAGATTTCCTTCAGTTGTATATTAAATATTTTGATGCAGAAACTCTTTAAATAGCAGCATTTTGCACCTTAAAATATAAAATTTCCCGGTGGAGGACACACCCCTTTATTACGTAGGTTATATGTACACTTTCTCTACCAGTGACGTCCCCCCCCCCCAAAAAAAAAAATCAAATGCTTACACGCAGATGATAGTACAACAAATAAATAATCAAGTTAAATAAAACATTAAAAATTATGTAATGAATTACTGTACATGAGGCTTTGTTTAACGCTGTTCTTTATGGCATTTTCAAGCCAATCACATCCAATAAGACAAATGGTATACGGTTTTCATAGAATAGACTATATGTCATATAAAGTATATTTGAATATAGATGCACCTAACGTATTTATTTTATGATAAGATTGTAATTCCATCAAATTATGTCTACATACTAGTTAATTGTGTTAAAAAGTTACTTTCCAAAGCTACATATTTTTGGCAACTTATTGAACAAGACATAAGTCAAACTGATCTATTTTATACTACCGGCCTCCAAAGCATAGTCAGATTCCGGTCTATAGTGTGAGAAGTCTACGGTTCGAATTCCAGCTTGGGCATGGATGTTGTGTTGTCCATTCACCTCATTTCAACTTATTTGTTCGTAAGACATCGTTGTTAAAGGGCCGCATAATCCCTCTTACCGATTTTATTCTCTATATAGCATTTTTATGATTGTTACCAAGTTTCTTATGTGGGGGCATTTATTAATTTTTGTAACTTATTATTTTTTAAAAATTCCAAGTAAGCAAACGTCCAACTATTGTATACCTAAAAAATTTTCCTAATAAGAGGTTGATGTATTACTTCTTCCCTACTACTACTATTTTTTCCCCTTTTCTTGTCAGACCTTTTTTGCATTCCTCCAAAACAATAATATAATTCCACTGAAACAATAAAAATAGTACATATGTTTGAGCAAGTTAGTGTAGACTTTTAACTGAACTATAAATACACAATGTAGTACTTTCACCACCAAGTAAAGAGAAAGTTAATTTTTTTAGTAAAAAAAAAAATTAAAAATATTACTGAAAATACGTAGCATTACATTTCACAGTAATCACAGACACTTAAATTTATTTCCTTTCACTTTTATACATTTATATTTCTATAAAAAAATTCACTCTCAAGCACAGTTATAAATAATGTACACCTATTGACTACGTTTTCACACTTTTCTGAAGTCCTGCTAAAATTCAACATTCGGATACCCAGGACATATCCTTAACATTTCATGATAACATAAATACTATCATGGGGCAGATTTTCACCTGCAAAATTAATTCTATGATTGTTTTGCAGCTGACCAACAATAACATAAATAAAAAAATTGTGTACAGGTTCACAATATATAATTTCCTTACAGTACAGGTTGGTTTTATAACAGCGTATAAATTAGCAATTGTTTTTATCATAATGAAATTATACATTACAGGTATAATTTCACATTACGTTGGGCATATAATTTTACGCAACATAAAAGTAAATATTTCGTGATGGTGTGTATGTGTGTGTATAGATTTATCCTTAGTGAAACTAGGATTGAAATAGGTAATTAAAATGGGGGTTAGGTAAAAAAAAATTACTTTACAACATATTCAATGCCTCAAAGTGGCAATAGTTATTCTGATAAAAACTGCCTCATACAACAATATTAAATCTCATACATGTACGTAACTATTTCTCAAGCTTGACTTCAGAACTATCTTATCAGTTGTTTGTCTTGAACTGCTTGCTTCAGATGAGAAAAAAATATCTGGGATTCCCAAAGTGATGCACAGTTACGAATAAACAAAGATGTAAATGAAAAAAAAGAGATAGAGAGAGGGAGAGGAAAAAATTTTCAGTGAATCGCACAAGTGCGAAAGACTAAATACATATTTTATCATTTCAGTCAATGCCCTTGATTTCTCTTAGTTTAAAGAAAATGGTGTTACAAAACATGGTTACTCATGAATAAATAAAAACATTGTTCCCAATACTATTTACAAAATTAGCCACTATTCCTTTGTTATTGGTAACACTGCTAGCTTTTTAATTGGAAAATTACTTCAATTAAAAAAAATAGCTTCTAATACTTTTGGCAGCATTAACATACAAATTAATTTTTTAGGACAGTTTAGAATATTTTTAAATGTCGATAAAAAAAATTAGCATCCCTAGTACGATGATGCAGTGAATACCAATACTAGGTACTGTACGTAAGCCTCTTCAAATGTAAAAATGTAAGTCAAGTTTAACTCTGAGCACTATTTTAATGTTTACTGCATATATTCATTACTTACTTTTCACTCTTGATTTTGTACAGTGCATCCCTGCTGAGAAGTTTTTCAGGGGAGTGGCAGAAAAAAACTTCTTACAGGGGAAATACAAAACCATTCATCAGAATGGAAAATTTGGTTCAGAATCGTGTTTGGTAGCTCCCATTACCTAACCATCAATGGCAGTCATGTTTCAATATTCAGAATAATGTATGTTAAGAAATAAAATAAGCCTACAAAAATATATAAATAATGTTAATATAAAACACAAAAGGATAATAATTTTTATAAAGACAAAACAATAACATACCCCATCATGTTGTTGAATGTTTTTCTGCAAACCACCATATTATTGTATTTCACTAAACCATCATACTGTTAAAAGTTTTACATTAAGTTCTTACCACTGCAATATTAGTTTTAAAGAAATTAGTCTACTTCCTCTTAAAATAGTCATGAAGGGTGGTCTGCTTCAAGCACTTCTCAGACTGAGCCATGATGTAACTTTCTAAACTCCACAAGTTTTTCCATAGATCGCTGGGCACATTTTCTGTTGATACAACATAATGTTTCAAATGTTCAATGTACCCTAGGGCTTCTGTGTGTGTTGGTGGTTTCTAGGGAACATCCTTTTCTTCCCCTTCTTCTTCTCCATCTTCCTTTCCTTGCTCCTCACGTTCCTCTCCTTGCACCTCATGTTTCTTGCACAAATCACAGATTGACTGTGGCTCACACAGAAGCAAGGAATCGTCAGATGTTACATACTCCTCAAATTTGTTGGTAAAGTTGAGCTTCTGTTGCAAAAGTGTCCAAGCTTCAGCTCACACAGAGCTGCTTTTTGCTGATTCATCAGTGTTATCCACAGAATCACCAAACCCTGCTTTTTGGAAGCAATTTGCAATGGTGCTTGACTCGATTGCCTTCCATGATGAAGAAATAAAACACATTGCTTCGAGAACACTTATCTTGTATTTTTGGGTGTTTACATTCTTCATCCTGGTTATTATTCTTCCAGATTAACCTTGTGTGTATTTTAGAAATTTGGCGCGACCAATGAAAATAAATAATACTTACGGGACCGGCACACTTTTCGGCGAACTTCTTACAGGGGAAATGAGTGAAAGTGACTGTTAAATTTAAACTTTATAAATGGGTTGTAATTGCATGTAAGTACATATATGGTAATGTTCAAGGGACTGCAAAATGTGAACTTCTTAGGCGGGAAAACTTCTTAGAGGGGAACTTCTTAGGCGGGATGCACTGTACCAATTTTAAGTTCATTTTAATTTACAAGCACAACTATCACTGAGGGCTAGTTCTCTATGTGCCATTATTGTTAAACGGTCTCTTATCTGCAAGTGCTTTGTAGATTAATATATTTCCAAAGAAACATGTTACTCATAACCCTTTGATCCTCTGGTCCATTATTCATGGTTCTTCTCTCCAAAACTGCAACAGTCCTTAATAATTTAATGTGTTGACAAACTCTTAAATTTTGAATGCCACAGTAAGAGCACGAGATATGCACAGAATAAAATGAGACACCTGCAAATTAAAGAAGAGGCAGCACACGCCCTAGTTAAATATAAATTTTTTTGTGAAATTTTTATGACTTCCTGCAGCAGAATATATTCCTCGTGATGCTGCAACTGCAAGCAAGTCACAGGAACAATAAAATGAACTGTCATTGTAGGTATTCATTCTTTATTTTTTGTTTGAGATGACTATATTATGCGGATACCAATGAAACAAAGCAGTCTGATATATTCATTCATTAAATAAACTGTCTTTCTTTTACTTACAGAACACCAAGTGGTAATGATATTTTCACTACAATTTTATATTTCTTTTCTAGACCCCTTAAGCCATAGCTCAAATTTAAGCTTACGAATCACAATATAATAGACGCAACAATCAAAAGACATACGTAGGATTTAATTTTGGGGAGGGGAGAGGGGATACAACACCAAACCAAGTAATTTAACAAAAAACAAAATAACCTAAATATTAATCACAATACACAAGTAAAACCCTCTTTTACATTAAAATACGTTACAATTAAAAAACGCAATAATAATTTACTTTATCTAGCTCCACACTTATCTCAAACTGTGGTTGACAGTTGACGGTTTCAAATTTCAAGAAGGGGTGGGGGCCCCATCCTTCTTGCATATATCTCTACACCCACCATTACAACAAAATGAGTAGTTTATACAACAATAAAAACCTAACTTGTTAACTATTCTAAACAGCAATACGTACGTTACCTCATTTAGTAAAATATTTATATTAAGTTAATGTTCAGTAATTGTAAGAAAAAATAAATAAAACATAAATTTCTCAGATACAATGTAGTATATGTACTTTTTATAGCCTACAAGAAGGAATAGAACTTAAGGTAACTATGTTTGTTTGATTTGCATTACTTTTTTTTACAGACAACTGACCTTCAAACACAACTTGAAGACATAACCAATGAAAATGAAGAAAATGCAATACGGGTAAGTTAAATGTAGCTCAATGTGATGTTGGATCTACAGACTAGTGCCACTTTTTTTTTATTTCTATAGATAACCTAGCAAAAGTTGTTCACTGAAAGGTAAACACTTTAAAAAGGCATTCTGGTCAGGAATAATTATACAAAAATACATAGAGAGGAACCCATTAATTTACATTTATCAAGGGACATGAAAAATTTGTTGTAATCTTCAGGGAAAAAAAATTAAAATGTGAATGCAGCAAACAGGACAAAAAAAGTTCTGCTATGCATTTTTTTAAAATCAGATGTTTACTTTTGAGTGAAAGTATATTATAGTCAGTCTCGTGTAAGAATTCCACTTTTTGACACTTGTGTTGACATTTCTTTTTACAGATGTTTCCATGAAAAACCAGTTTTCCTCTGACACACGTGAATGCTCCACAAACACACTCAGCTGGCTCTCAAACTTTGCAAATTACCACAATTTAAAGCATTTTTCTATACAAATTTGTACACATGGTAGTCTTCAAAACAGTCAGAAAAAGGAATTCTTATACACAACAGACTATATACACTGTGCACTATGTTCATATTAAAATGTGTTTGAGAAAAAACCAGTTGACTAAAAGGAAAAAAAATTACCACTGCTTCAAAAGTGCTTACTTTACACTAATTTACATCTTGTGTCAACGTGTTTATATCTTGGATAAATGTGTGAAAGTTTCCTTTGCCTCACTTAACACGCATGTACGAGTGCGGTACCATTCCTTATTCATGCTTACTTACTGATGGACCCCAATTTTCCGTATGTCCATGAAATTTCCTTATTTATATCATTCAGCCACTGTCTGACCACTTATGGCACGTCCTACCAGTGATATATGACTTACAATAAACTTTGAGCTCTATCTTTTCCTTGTGACTCCTGTCAGAGATACCAACCTTATTGGAACTCATGACTCCAAAATGTTTCTCAAACTACTAACCCTATCTCATAGTTTTATGTTGTCTAGGTCAAGTCTCGTAAAGTTGATTGACAGCCACAATGACCTTCGAACATGGGGGAAAACTTACAAAATATGTTCTTGTGCACACAGCAACTATAACCATGATCCCTGTGGCATCATGCTTGTGAAATCACACCGATAGTAAGACTTTCCTTGACCAGACTCCATCCAAGTTACTTTGACTAACCCAATAAATAAAGTGCTGTATGAATCTAGCTTTCATGTAGCAACACCAGGTTTGGCAAGAGTCTCAGAGAAATGTAGTAAAATGTTAACTTTCTTAATCTGTTAACTTTTTTCTGCCCATTCATATTGTAGCCTAAATTGTATTGTCGTGCTGCTGAATACATGGCTTTTGTCTAGCCGGCGTACTTATTTCAGCACCCATAAGTACATGCTCTGCCAACCTTACCTACCAGTCTGGCATACAACAATGAGGTATGCATCTTATTAAATGCACAGCATACACTTGATTTTAAGTAGGCAGCATTACAAGGTAGATTAAATTAGTGCAATTCAAATGAAGTTCAAAAGCGGTGAAAATAGATTATGCAGTCCAATATCTACAGAAGTTCCTCGACAGCACCAGCCCACATATACCATCTCACTGACCTTAAGGTTGGGGCACCAAATACGTTTATATTTCAGCGAAAATGTATCCCGCCAAAACTCCAGAATGCCACTTAACTTCAAGTGAATGTTTTGAAAAACAAATATGTTATTGAGGGCAGCATCACCAATCGTTGCGCTGGGAGGAAGTAAGTTTTAATACCACGTAAACTACGTATTTCATTTTATTACCCTCGTACATTTAAGTGTCTATAATTACCCTAAAATGTAAACTTTACTGTGACTATAAATAAAGCCCAGGCGAAGTCGCTGTTAGTGGCAGGGCCAAACTTAAGACTGCTTTTCACGTGGACAGCTATGGCTACTTATCCTGCTGCAGAATTAACTCAACTAGAATATTTGTCTATCTAACACTATGATAAAACAACTTTAGCAGTATATAATTTTGTTCTCAGTTTGTGCAGTTTCAAACAAAAATAAAACATCCTCAAATAAATACAGTACTGGCAACAAGCAGTTACAGTAAGCTAAATTTAATTATCTCCTAGCATGTTTATTTAATTTTGTTATAGAAGCAAAAAAAATAATAATGAACATGATTGTTTCTTTTGGAGTATACATGCTGGCAAAATGATAACTGATAACATTTGAGCCAAAGATTTTCATTCATTAACGCAAATACAGTACAGTATTAAGGAAGGAAAACAATACTTCTTGGGAAATTATTAGGCTGTTAATTTTAAAAAAATCTTCAGCAAACACTTTTTTCCTCAAAAAAAAAAAAAACTATTTTCGCATATACTGTACAGCATTCTTTTGAAATAAAACACTCCATCTTAAAAAGCCACTTCCAGTACATGTTCAGTTAATTTAAGTCTCAGTATTAAATAACATCTTATTTATTTTTATTACCAAAGAAAGTTAGCCTCCTACATTATTTATTAAGAACTTTTGAACTTTAAATATGTTAAAATAAGGTATAAATCCACATTAATGGTTCAATTTAGTCACAGATACTATGTGTGCATGCGTGTGTGTGTCTATATACAGATATATGTGTGTGTATAAAAGAGAGTCAGGATGACAGCCTTGTGAAGCATTGGTAGCAGACAATGTGTGACATATAGTACACTATGCCACAGGTACAGAAACTGGACTGGAAGCTCACGGAGTACGAGCGACGTGTGAAGCGACTGGAGCAGGAAAACAAGGACCTCACCAAAATAGTAAGTGCACTCCATAGCAGGCAGCATTGTTGTCACTACCTTACAGTAAATCTTGCCTGATATAGCCAGCACAACTATACAGTTATATATTAAACTGGGTGTTCAACATGCAACGTGATTTATGGAAATATGTGTGGAAGATAAAAATTACTGAGAGCCAAAATAAGATTTCTTTGAAATATGACCACACCACAAAACTGTATTTTTATTTAGAAGACTATAGAACACAATTTTTGTACATTCCTGCCCGATTCCTTCCATCATCCTCAATCGAGACCTTACACAATTTGAGTACCTACTTAAAATACCAAATAAATAGTAATTTTGTCTATATGCAAGAAAAACAAACAGTTGTTATCCTGATGTCACCTGCTGCTAGCCTAAACAAAATATTGGTTGTATACTTACTACTGAATAAGGTTTTTAACTGAGGACATGTTGCCCCCACACTTATGTATATGCATTCTGCAAGGTACAAAACCTATTTCACACAACACTAAAAAATATATGTAATTAATATCAAACACTCTATACTCTCATAAGACTATACTGAAATACATCTCAGTTCTGGCCATTCTGATTTCAGTTTGCCATCATTTTGTGTATTGCTTCAGGTGAATGCTGGGATATTTCCTTCACGTAAGCTGTGGCCAATCCATTTCTAAGTTTCTATCCCTGTATGAAGTCGTGGGTAGTCGCGCCAAGCAACCTTGTTAAAATGCACAGCCCACTAACAGAACTACAGTAAAGCCTTGTTTATTCTTCAGTGCTTATGCATGCAGCACTAAAGGCCTTTTCCCTTTTTAATAATCATTGGCTTACAAATCAATATGAAGGGGTAAAATACTTCTGAATTTGTTTTAAATATGTGTAATATGAAATTAAGTACTGAACAGTATTTGATAAAAGATTTTGAATACTGAAAGAATATTTACGGTGTTCCCAGTAGCCACTGTATACAATAAAGTAGAACCCCCATTTTAACCTCTATTTTCTTACACTTTCCCAAATTTTACACCTTCTTTTCATTGTCCTTTTTCTAATTTTACATTCAAATTTTCCTCATTTCACACTTTCCTGCATTTTACAACAATTTTTCCAGATCTCTTGAGAAGTACAAAAAAAAAGGGGGTTCCATTGTAATTTAGTTTTCACAGAAATTTAATCCAAAAGAAGAAATCTGTAATGAATAGATTCAAACAATTAGGAACGTGAAAAAAATTATGATTGTGTAACTAAGGTTTTTTTCATTATGAAATTTAAATATATGGAATTATTTTAAGTTTCAAGATGTTGAACTGAATGATTTTTACACCACTGCATTGTAATGCATAGTAAAAGCTATTTATGTACTTTATTGCACACTTAAAAAAATTTTTATTGTTGGCCTGCACTTCTGCTGCAAGCACTCAAAACAAAGGATTGTCTCTAGTATAGACAATATTCTTCAATACCAGGGTTGCTCTCTGAACATAGCAAAGGAAAAAAGTTTACGCTAGGCAAACTCTAAACAACTACTTAAAATACTATTTAAGGAATATAATCTTTAATACCACAAATTTTCCACCCAAAATATGTACTGTATTAGGCTCTTAGTCCAGTGGCAAGACAGAATAAGCTGAATTTATCATGAAAAAAAAGTGTTGTAGTTTTGATATTTTTACGGGCTTCTAAAAGTGCTTGAACTAGAAGAAAAATTTTAGTTTTCCTTAAATATTTTCTTTTAGAGTATTTTATTTGAAAGGCAAATATTTTGGACTGGGATTTATAGTGGACAATTAAAGTGGAACCCCTTTTTTACACTTCTCAAGGGACCTAGAAAAATTGTTGTGAAAATTTACAACGTAAAAGCAACAAATAGGACCACAAACAATAAATGAAAAATTTGGGAAACTGTAAAAACAGGAGGGGTAGATAAGAGGTACTACTGCATGTACTGAGCCGAGACGGATTTAAAGTCCTCGTCCATGGGACACAGTCTGTGAGTCCATTTCTTATTTATTTACACTTCAAGACTGCATCCACCGTATGCTGGCACATATGGTATTGAAATTTTTGTCATTCCCTGCAGGATTTATAATTATATACCATTTTACAAGCCTAAGTGAGTAGCCAGAATTGAGAGGAAACTACCATTAACAACAGTACGGTATTTTCTTAGAGAAAATGGTTTGTTCTTTACGTCTCGCTCACTGAGCGAGACTATGTACCTAAGAAACCATTTTCAACTTCATATATGCATCAAACTTGAACGTGAAAGAAAATGGAGTCTCAGAGACTTAAGGCTATTCAAGACTAGTGAATATCAGCACTCTCTCATACTCTTATGAAACTTCCAATATATGTTGTAAATCACATTAATAAACAGCTAAAGTGGTCGCAGACACTATATAAAGGCTAGTGCGGGCTCCCAGCGCACTTCGATCTGAGGAAGGGCATGGAAGGGTGAGGTTACGTTGCTTGAGCTCTCTACCCCAATAAGAAAGGCGAGCGTAAGAAATCGTCCTGTTGAAGAAGGGGACACACACTTGTTACTGCACACATATACCACAATGAGTCAACAGTTCGAATTGCTAAAAACTTGGTATCGTTGTAATCAGGATGAATGCTGCTTTTGGTCAAAAACAAAATATTTGAATGAAATCTAATGGAATTTGTTTTTAGTGCACCTAAGATGTTGCTAATTTTCAACATTAAAAACCTTATTATCAGCAATACTAGGTATAAAAATGTGAAGATGCGTCCTTTAACGTTTTGTTAACTTTCGTCCATTAGGCTGCGACATCTAATCTTAGAGTAAATAATTTCATTTTATCAAGTCTGATAGTATTCCTTAGTTGTATGCGCCCAAAGTTATACATACTGTATTTTTACTTTGACATGCTGTTATTTGAATATTATGCACGCTAAAAAATTTTCCATAAGAGGAAAATGCAGTCTCAAGTGACGTCTAGAAAACTGACATAATTTCGTACTCAAATAAAATTATTAATTTCACACATGAACAGCCTTTAAGATGACACCTAAATGATCTTTGTCACATGTCTGCTGTAATCTTAGTACGCCTCTCTCACTGAACATTACATGTCAAATCAGCAAAGCCCATGAGTCAAGCGACTGGTCCTACCCCCCTGTACTTGTAGTTTTCTTCATTCCACATGTTCGCTCAGCACCTTCCCTAGTGTTGTACGGATGCCAACTGCATTCTGCTTCACCCCAATGTGTCGTGTTATACACAATGTGAGCACAGGAGAGCCTTCACTGCAAGCAGCTACTGCTTACTGTATTGTGTGCTTACAGGTGGAGACTGAGACAAATGCGGGCTGGAAACTGGATTGTGAGAAGCCACCAGAGTCACAGCAGATCAACCAAGTGGTACGTACTACTGCATGCATCATGTAACACCAATAGATTCGTGAAGTTGCAAAAAGCTGACTTGCAACAGTAGTGGACTGTATAAACACAGTAAAATGTTGCTGAGTCACAGAAACCACCACAATATAACAACACGTAAAGCCAATGTTAGTTTATGCCAACAAATATATAACATATACAAAATTATAGAAAGGAGTATATTGTAGTTGTATCCAGAAAGACTACAACAAAACCAAAAGAATAACCAAAAAATAACACAACAAAATTCCAGAAAAAAATATTCGTCACATCCAGAAATAAGGCACAAAAATGGACAAGTTAAACAAAGATAAAATTGGCAGGCTTCATTCTACGACAGAGACATTCTGGGAACTGACATTTGTTTTCATCTTCAGGTACATGTACAGACTGAGATACTCCAACAGATTGACTGTGACTATTATAAAATCAAGGGCGTTATAAATGAAACATGTCTATTTATAGCTCAGCCAGTGCTTCCTATGAGTCGCGCAGCTTCCTATTAGTTGCGTAGCTTGTAATGGGTTTCTATACAGTAAATAATAACTAATTGTCTATTGTTTTAAATTTAGTTTAAAAATTATTTTCTGCAGTATTGTAATTAATACAGTAAAACCCCTTTATAACAACCCCTTTTATAACAAACACCTCTCTATAACAACCCTTACCTAAAAAACTGTAGGGTTTTGAAATTGGAGTTTTACTGTACAATATTAAACCCCTTTATACAGACCGCCCCTATACAATGACCCTGTTTTAAAGAATTGTGAGGGGTCTTTATATAGAGGTTTTAATGTACGTACATACATACATTTAAATTATTTTCTTGTTTAACTGAAGAAAGCCTGTCCCTTATACTTTTACCTGAGTTTTGTTTGTTGTGTTGTTTGTGTTTCTCATCAATTGTGTTGCCATTGCTGTCCACGTCCATTTATGTGGCTACTTTTTATACTTCTGAATTTATCATCTGACCACAGCCCTACTTATGGTTCTCAAGCCTTTTTTTTATATATATATTGACGCTCCACCGCAATGTTATTTAATATGACGCTCGCCTCCCGAGCTTGTCCCTTTTGGAGGTTAAGCCTCACTAGTGCACCTCAGGTCTCGCTTATGTTAATGTAATGTTCCGATGCCAAATTTTGTAGATATAAGAAGGGTTGTAATATTGTTGTACTTACCTGATGTCATAATAACGTCCCGAGACGGGAAAAACTAAGGTTATAAATATGTGCCACGTGTTTTGTAAATAATAACCACAGTTGCCAATGCCAGGACTGAAATACGGCAAAAAGACGTAAAATAATAATAGACACGTTTTTAAGTGCATAAAAGATTTCTGTAAATAATTGAAGTGTATTCTTGTTATGAAAAGGTATAAATGTAATGTATTTTTATTTTTGCGG
>PNEQ01094533.1:0-27821 GCA_003012365.1 Medauroidea extradentata | reverse complement strand
TTAAAATCTTCCCCTTTAACAAATGTTACATGCTTAACAGAGGTTGGTGAAACCGAGCCATGGATTATTTTTTGTGGCTACATTACACTGCTCCAAAAAATGTGTTCTAAAATGTATAGGTACTCGTTAAATACACAAGCAACTAACGACAAGTTAGTATAAATACCTGCGAAGTAACTTCTATAGCCTACAATCTCAGGTTTTGCACATTTGTTCTTACTGCATTACCTCTGTTTCCTCACAATTATTATGTACCCGATTCGTAGATAAAATGCCAACAATTTCGCATGTGAGACGTCTTAAGACTACGTTAGAGTTAAGCTTGTCTAAATGCAGACGCAATTTTATAACACATGCGAAGTAGGCCTACGCATATCTTCAGCCCCGCATCGGCATATCATTTTGATACGATTAAATAAATATTCCGAAAACTATAAGTTAACAACTTCTTCAATTATGAAAACAAGACGTCTCATGTGCTTGTCCACTCTAAAATCAACACATATACTGCACAGCTCGTTTTATTATCAGCTAGGCCTTAGGTCTACCATATTTGTGATTACAATTATAGTACGAAACACGTAAGTAAATGTGTACAGTTCGTACCACGCCACGTTCAGAAAACAAACCTGTCACTAATAAACCACGGACACAAACTTTAAAATACGTTTCCGCCTACGATCAAGCAACACAGAATTTGCATAAAATGAATCAATATTGTAAAATTCGACTTACCAAATTATCCCCATCATAAAGCGTCGGTAATGTATCCATTGCGTCAAAGACTAATGACATAGGTTCTATGGCAGTTCATTATTTATGCACAGTATCACGTCACTCACACCCGCAACTTACAATAATAATACATAGTAACGTATTATTCATAAAAGTTATTCTAAGTCAACTACACAGCCATGCGACACCAAAAATCACTTTGTTTACCAGTCTGCAATGTACGAACACGTGCGCGACGCGAGCGGCCATCATTGTCCACGCGCTGACGTAACTGTCGCGGGCTTGCGCAGTAGATAGCAGGGCTACTCTGCTCGTTGCACAGAGCAGGTGTTGATAAAGGCGAGGTTCCCGCGTCTCTGTACGCCTCTGGCTAGGACAGGGGGTAGGAAAGGGGAGTGACAGCCGTGCGCTAGTCTGTGGAAGCACTGAGCCAGGATTACACCATAGTAAAGGGCGGTTTACGCGAACGAAATTACTTGAGAAAACTCAGTTCGTCTGTGAAACTTAGCGCAAAGCAGTCGATCTCTATTAAGAAAGGTTACAAGTATAAATCGCGGTGCATTACCTGAACTTTAATAAAATTACCAAGTACACAATAACTTTGTAAAATTTTAATTTTACTCGGTGCTACAGCACGAGAGCACGGCCTTACGCACCGCCACTGGTGTGTTATAAAATTGCGTCTGCATTTAGACAAGCCGAACTCTATTGTAGTCTTAAGACGTCTCACATGTGATATTGTTGGCATTTTATGTACGAGTCGGGTTCACATTAAAGGCCCTGTACATAGAGACGGTGAGATTGTCGCTGTCGTGTTGTTGTCGGGTCGGCGTCGTTCATTTCCTTGCTGCGTGCTACAATGAGAGTCGTTGCGTTGCTGGTGAGTTTAGTTCCCGCAATCCATAACAGATGGCAGCTCAATCGCTAGTTGTGGTTTTCTTTTTATATTTGCAAAATTTTGTTGCAAATGATGCAGTAAATACTTTAAAATAAGTTCAATACAAATCGTAGTGGATGCGAATAGAAACTTTTCACTTTAAATTGGCTCGTAATTTTCGTGGCGCATATGTATGGCTAATCAAAAAACTGTAGTGGCCATCTGATGATCGCGAGTCGGTGGATTGTCGGCGAGTTGTCGGTGAAAGATAAAAGTTGGCCATCTCCACCGTCCCCGACAACAACACGACAACGACTCTGACGTCATGGTCACATTCTCCAATCAGATGGCAGAATTGCAACGACTGGTCACCGACCAACGACTCACCGTCTCTATGTAGCAGGACCTTAACCGTGAGGAAACACAGAGGGAATGCAGTAAGAACAAATGTACAGAAACTGAGATTGTAGGATACTAACTTGCCGTTAGTGGTATTCATTGCTTGTGTATTAACGAGTATTTATACATTGTAGATAACATCTGTAAGTAGAAAGTTTTTTACAACACACTTATTGGCTACATTACTGCTTGCCATGAACCGCAGTGCAATTTCTCAATACATGTAAAGCAAAAGTTCTATCTATACCTTTAAGTTAAAAATATGATCATTAGCAGGGAAAGAAAGTATAGTTATTTAGCGGGGGAGGGGGTGAAGGACATTATATTCAGAGCACTGAGCTCAAAACATTGACCGGCCGCCACTGCCAAGCCGTCTATTCATTCAGCAGGGTCAGCAGCGCTGCATGTAGCGATCGCTTGCAGCGCTGCCGCAGCGCTTTGCCCGCTGAAGGCGCCCTATGACTCTCGATGTTGGCTATTCTTATAATGAATGATGTTTGTATTTAATATCTTGGTTGTAAGATTGTTTCACGATGTATGATAATTAATCAGCAAATAAGAGTATTTTTACCGAAAAAGACAAACTATTAATTGTAGATTTGGTAGAAGATAGATTGAGCGTTATTGAAAGTAAAAGAACAGACGGAGCATTTTGCAATCAGAAAGAAGCGGCAATCAACTAGAGATGACAGTATTCCATTTTGTGCACCTATGTCCAATAATTTTTCAACATAATCATCGTCTCCACTTTCTGAATCTGATGAAAACATAATTACCGGTAATAACAGACGATCAGAAAATTAAAATTGTTTTCACACAATTTGAAAGCAGGCATAGAAGTAAATAAGGACACTACTTTGCTTTATTTATCTCTGGATGGTAATTCGAACGCTCGATCTCGGATCGGAACCATCAAAATCGGTGGTTCGCAGCAAAGTCCCTATCGATCTCCAGTCATAGTCTGAGCTCGAATGGTGCAACGAGAATGTATGTCCAATCGAAGCAGATCTAGTTCAGGGGGCCTATGCTCGAGTTTTCAGTCGCATGCGAGTAGGGAGCCGAATGGTGTTTAGCCGAACGAAACACAGTGTTGGTATGCTGGAACCATTCGAGTCGACTTGGAGCGCTCGGAATGGAAGTCGAGTGGTTCAAACCGAGTAACTTGGTTGTCTCGCATACGGCTGGGTGAACAACATCATTTTGCGTATTGCTGTTTTGCTTTTCAGAGAGTTTGTATTTAAGGATTTAAAACTAAATATAAAATTCGTTCAATGCAATATAACGAAAACTAGTTTATCAAGAAGTTGTGAGTCTGGTTTACGTTTAAGCTAGTCATCAATATTAATAAAATGTTATAAAGGTCTAGTTTGGAAGTTTATTTAGGTAAAACATAAAGAGAATGTTTACATAATATTCATGAAATGAAGCAAAACTTTCGCAGTATTCCAGGGTTTGGTTAATTGTCTGTATATTTAACATTAAATATTTGCAAAATATTTAAAAATCCTGCATTTCATTTAGAAAATACTTAATTTTCAAGACATAATATTAACTGCATAACTATATGAACATGTAGGAAAGTTTAGCCTGACATAACTAATTATAATTTCAAATTAAAACATTTTTAAAAAAATGTGTTAAAAATAAATTCATATTTTAAAACTGTGTGTGTTGTAGCGTTGTGGTAAAATTTTTAGATAAAGTATACTAGACTTTTGCGGAGTTAATAAATAATTATGTAAATATAACACTTTTTTAATCTCCCAAATTTTTTTTTCAAAACAAGTGCCTTAGAACGTTTAAAGAAAGGATATAATAGCTAACCAAGTTCGTAGTTAAAATAATTATTTATACATAGGCCGATACGAGAGATTTTGTATGTGCATGTCTGCAGCTCTGCTTCGTCGTTATTGGCTGCGTCTCTTCGTGTAGAGACGTCACTTATTTGACTGAGCCAATCAGAATAAGATTACTGCTACACCATACGTCTGTTATTAGCGGGTATAACGCAAAAACGCTGAGCGTTATAAATATCCAATCATTGACCACGAGGCAGAACTGAAGGTGTGCACGTAAGTCATTGAACCAAGTTGGTGCAAAAATCGCACTTATTAATAGGACATTCATATACTGGCAACTTTTACTTAAAACATATTATACATCATCATTAAGATAC
Source organism: Medauroidea extradentata (assembly GCA_003012365.1). Classification (NCBI taxonomy): domain Eukaryota; kingdom Metazoa; phylum Arthropoda; class Insecta; order Phasmatodea; family Phasmatidae; genus Medauroidea; species Medauroidea extradentata. The sequence continues at coordinate 23,634 of PNEQ01094533.1, read as the reverse complement.
ATATTTATTAATATAGTTTATCACACTAATGAATACACTTGTCGATGCATCAGAGTTTCAGAATATTTTGTAACACTTGTTTTATTTGTTTCGGAAGGTAAGTTTTATTAATTCTTATGTTTTAAATATATTTTAAAACAAACAACTTAGTTATTTTTTGAACTTATAGGAAAGTATATGCATTTGCATAATTACAAATAACACACTGCTTTTTCTGCAAATACATTGTTCCTAAATGTATGTAATCCTAACTAATCTAAAATTTAAAAACATTTTATTTGTATGTCGACTGTCGCGAATAATCAAAGTTGATAACTCATTCTATGTTTATGCGGTTTGAATAGCTGTAATTTTCACATATTTTAAATTCGAATATATATTTACTTATGAGTAGGATAATTAATTTTACATTTAAATTTTTTAACTTTCATAATTGTTGAGTAATGACATATCAACGCCCAAATTTCAATAGAGATTTTATACTAATACGAAAAACAGCTGATTTACCGAAACTAAATAATATACACTGAATGACAGTGAAATGAACTACGCCAAGACATGTATAAAAACCGCAATAAATATTTTTTTTTTGTATTTTTTAAAATTTCAGATTATTGGGAATTTTATTTCAAGTTCAGTATTTTATAAAAAAAAGTTAAATGCTGTTTTAACCATATCTTGGCGTTGGCGATGACGCTGTTTTTCAGCGTGAATTATTTCATTTCTATAAGGTTTTCCCTGTAAAAAAAAAGTTTTATGCAAATTTGAACTTTAACATGTCATTACACAAAAACTGTAAAAACTAGAAAATGTTCATACAGTAAGGAAAGTCATAACATATTTTTTTTTGCAAAATAAACCATATATCTTAAAATTATAGAAACTTATTAAAACAATTAAAAAATATCGGTTAACATAGTATCAATTTACATCACGTCTGTTCAAAGTGTTAAGCCTAACATCACTGCTATTTTGTTCACAATGGAACACTTCGATAAACTGAAAATGTGATTACAATACAATATGATTTGACATCTTAGTTGTCTATTTAAAAATAAATACTCTTATTATTTTAGTAACTTGATTTATGGCTGGCATATTTCCAACCATATATCCTGCACCGTAAATACGTGATATTACTGTACCTAAATTTTATAAATATTTTCTAACCGCAAACTGTTATTTACTTTCAAATTTCTTCGTAATTATCATACCTGCTACTACAAGAGCCATGTTTTCAAAATTAAAATATATTTATGATTTAAATTCCCTGATAAGAGCACGAAGAGAAACTAAAAGTAGCTATTTAACTTAAAAGACGTTTAACTACAGCAAACACCAAATTAAATTCAGCAGGCATATTTGCTGCAGTTTTGTACAATTCGCTCATTTATTGGCAGTGATAAAATAGCCAAAACAATGTTAAACATAAATAATTTGTTTAAAAGGATGAAATTTAACTAAACCAACAGGAAGACTAGTAATTAATAAATATTGCGAAACTAAGACTTGAACCCAAAACGTTTTCAACGTGTGCGACGCATCGCATTCATTTTACCACGGGCTACTCCTCTCTACTAGGTGATATCAACAACGGTTTGATATCTAAGAAACAGTTTTTTTTTCTTGCTCTTTGTTTAGTTAGGTTATGTTGTGAAGACATACATTTAATCACCATTTTGCTGTTATTTCGTTTCTATAACGAACAAGTTAATGCTTTATTATGAATATTCTATTATGAACATTCTATTAGGAATGTTTGTTTCCAAAAAGCGGCGAATAATACCTATAACTACACCTTTAACTGTCGAAGTTACGTGTTTGGATCTCGACGACTTCCATGTTTGTGTTTGCACGTCACTCGAGTCGAATAGTGAAAACGAATACGTCAGAAAACGGTATGCTCCACTTTCAAGAGCTCGTATACGGAATTAGTGTACTGAGTGAGAAACAGGAGCTCGTATACGGAATTAGTATACTGTGTGAGAAACGGCGGCAATTAAAATGACTCGGTCGTAATGCCAACAGCAACAATCCTTCCTTATTTTATGATCCCAATGCAAAAATGTATGGTTGTTTACAATAATAAAAGCCAAGGAATTAAAACAATACATTTGAGGCCGGTATATGCTACATCAATGATGCGTTCATTGTGGCTAATTTTAGCACTTTGAAAAGCTGATTGCATGGAAATTACGTATAAAGGAAATTTTTTAGTTTTACAATTATTGTTTTCATGTAAATTACCTAATTATTTTCGGCAACGGTATATATTCATATTTAAATGTCTTTTTTTATTTTTATATTTGTACCATATATTTATTTCCTTATACTAAACATAAATTGTGACTAAATATTCCTCTTAGGAATTTTTATATCTCTCATAGTTTTTGCGTAATGAGTCGTACACTTCAAAATTTGCACGTCACGGTTTTATGTACGCCACTAAAACCAACAGACATACCAAACCGAAAAAATTCACATTGTATAACAATGCTGTAGGCTATGATTTGACACACATAAAACCAAAAATATGTATTTTTGTACTTAAAAAAAAAAAATTTAAAAATTTTACATTTTAATTTAAAAATTCAGCTACTAAGTATTTTAATCTTGATATTTTTTGAGAATTTTCAACATGTCGCATGTGTAAAATGTGTTCTCGACTGGTTGTTTTGTCAACTTCTCGTATGCGGAATATCAATCCGACCGCCCACTACCAGTCGACTAGAAACTTGCATACGAGAGACTCTCCGAGTGCGGCGGAGGTATTCAAGCATACCAACACTCCACACCGAACAGTAAGGCGGGCGGCTCGACCGAGAATAATACTAGAGCACGTGACTCCAGCATGCCGTTTTTCGCACACGCAGAGCCGCATGCGAGTTCAACCACTCGACTCGTCTCGAATAGACTATGAACCCGAACGATTTCGAGCATAGACCCCCGGGAGACGAACTTCAATGTTGCAACCGGGCCTTGGGGATGTGTTTATTACAGATCCCAGGGAGCTCCTTGGGATGTACCAGGGATGTGTATGTCAGACATCCTAGGGATGTCCGTAGGTAGTACTTTTCCATGAACTTTTCCTATATAAAAAGGACTTGAAACGAACTTCCCTAGGATGTCCTAGGGACGACAGTTCCCACATTCTATGGCTGTCCTCAGGATGTCTGTGTGCTGGTAGTGAGGTTACAGAGTGTGAGGGAAGAAAATTTTGATATTAACTCTCTGTGCGCTGTATTTTCAATAGTAAAAAAATTTACCTCACAGGACTTGGCACGAAGGAATGGCTTCGGTCTCTCGCCCACCGCCATGTTCGGGTGTCTGAGCTCAACGGGCGTAGGGTGCGCACGGGTGTCGTCGTGGCATAGGGGAACTTCAACATTTGCATCAACCACAGTCATGGCAATAGTTAAATTTTCTTGGAAACTGTTTTGTACCATTGCTCTCTCCATGATTACCGCCCATCCTTGGACTTAATTCACCATGTATTTTTTTTTTCGCGGCTTTAGCTTGTTTTACAATTTCACATCAGCCACTGACCGGCTTTTTGGGTCAGGCCCACCTCAGCGCCATACCAATCTTTGATGTAAAGTGCTCATTTTCATGTGAAATACATCGCTTTTACGTCATAACGTGTGCAAATTATTTCACCGTCACGTAAGTTTCAGGGCCCAGTCTTCTCTGGTGCAAATTAGTGTCACCTTTTTAGTGTATGTGTTTTCTATTTCTGTAATTCAGTGATTATTTGATTGTGTTGCGAGACGTGGAGGGGGCCTCAACATTCTCCCCAGCATAACATGCGTTTAGGACATCACATCGGCCTTTGTGTGAGGAGGGAGCCACGTGGCCGTCGACCCAACGAGAGTACAGAGTCCCATGTCCGCCGGGTCTAGTTTTAACATTGTGTACGGACTGGTGCCCTATCACGGCAATCATTACTTTAATTTCAACCACTTATCTAGGATTATACCCAGCTAGGGTGTTCCGACATGCAGCCTCCTCCGTACAGCTGTATTGGCCACATCACTTGATAGTTTCCAAAACTCGCCTTATTCAATTACATACATACTTTGGAAAACTGCTTTGGCCATATCACAAATGGGCTTGCAAATAAGTTTTTCGCGATTTGTTAAGTTTTGAGTTTATGGAAAGTGGTCAAGGGGAGTTTTGGAAATGGATATTATGGACTACTCATTCGACCGCACTCTGGCGAGAGAATTTTGATAGTATGGCCAAAGAATTTGTATGTTACAACTGTTTTTAAAATATGTATGTAAATTTCATATAAATTTATTTTGATAGATGTTTTATTTTGTTATAAAAATATAATTAATATCTTTAATATTCTCGAAAAAAAAAGGGCATGTAATTCCAAAGATTTGCGTCTTTGTTTAGTTTATCAGCGTCTTTGGTCATTTAAAAAAAGTGTAAGAATAATAATAAAAAATAACTTGCCGTGTAATAAAATTATGTTTTACGAAGGCGAAGCTGAAATATCAGTTTTATGTAATGTTTGGTATGTGCTTTTATTCAAACTTTATTTGTAAAAAGAAAATTATTGTTATGAAATTAATTTTAGCTGTGAAATATTGTGACCAAATAACCTCGTATTATTTTGTTTATTTATCAAACAATAAGTTAATTGTTTCACTTGCTGACCAGAACTAGAAATAAATTGTGTGTAGTGATGATTTTCTCGTTTTTGATTCGTTTAGTATGAAATTCGAAGAATGTTAGTTACTGTTTGTGTTGGTTAATTTCGCCGGTAAGACGTTCGAGAGTCTTGTTAAAAAAAAGTTGTGTAACGTTGTGTTTAGACCTACACTAATTGGTTATGTTACTTTTATTTCAATTTAAAATTGAATTATTACAGTTCATTTGCTGGGTTCTTTCTGGGACAGTTCAATGAATTCTTGCTCTATTTTTAATGTTAGTAACAATAACAACTTACAATTGGGCAACCATTGTGTAGCAAGCTGTAAACTCCTCCTCAAACCCCTACCTATTCTCTCATAAACCTTCCAACACCCCATCAAAGTCACCAACTGCTCCGAAAGTAAATTTCACTCCCTCACTGACGTCAGCATTGACTGCCTACCCCGTTCCGCTCCTTATCACCTGGCTCTTCTCACTGTTGTTCCCTGTTCCTCTATATTCTGCCCTTTGTTAACAGGACTTACTCTAGCCTCCCTCTCCGCTAACCACCCAATACATCCTAACCAGCCTTTTCACATTTCTCCTTTCCTTTGAGCTCCACCCCAGTTGCTTCAGCATCACAGATGGTCAAAAGTTCCCTTCGCCCTCACCGCCTGCCCTTGCCTTCTCCATCTATCCTTCACCCACCTTGCTTCCTGTCTTTGCACCATCTCCAGTTCCTGCAACTTCAGCAAATATTGCACAAGGACAACATAGGAAAGTAAGATGAAAAAAAGGAGACGTATTATTTAATTACAGTTCACGCCGACTTGATTGCTGTTCCTTCTGCAGCAGCACATTGATTTATGGGTAGTTTTAGTTTTATATTTTGTTATTTATAAATTTAAATGTAATTATAATTTTAGAATATAGTTATGCTCTTTTAGTTCTTAATTTCAAAAGTTAAAATTTAAATTATTTATAAACACATTCTAATACTATTAGCCTAAGAGAAATTTAGTCCGTAAATGTATAATCACCATAGAAAATAGAGATATAAAAATGTGAATTTTGTTAGTATTTCCAGTTCACGCCGTTGATAAAATGTCTCATGCTTTAACAATGCTAAAATGCTGTGCTTTCCCACATTATCCTTTTATGATATTTGCCTCCAGTTCCATTAACTCTTAACATTGGTCTTACCATTGTAATATACACCTTTTTCTTTCACTGCACCACTTACACTCGTCAACACCCTTCCCAGCATACCTAGAGCTCTTCTCTCTTTAGACACCACTCTTACCTGCCTTCTCCACTTAAGGGGTTGGGCCCGAGTTTTTCGGCTTACGAGAGAATTATTTTTTAAAATCCATACGAGAGTCAATATCGTAAAATTGCTTCGTAACTTTTTTGCAAATTGGTTTTACTATGCAATGTAATTTTTCGAGACAAACTGAATGATGAGTAGGCCTATAGCTTATTTATCAGTTAAAAGGATATTACGTTAATTAAGTAATTAGCAACTATTTTGCAGTCTTCTGACTCGACAAAATTAGTGTGTGCAGTTTAAATCAGTCGTAACAAAATTACGAAGCGATTTTACGATATCGGCTCCCATTTATGTTTTAAAAAATAATTGTCGTTAAATGCGAAGAAACTCGGGCCCATGCCCTTAAGTCACTCGGTATCATTATGCTTAGGTACTTGTATTCTGAAGCTTCCTATCTTCTGCCCTTCTCACCTGTGTACGTCTGTACTCCTAGGCTTCTTCCTCGTAAACCTAGCAATCTTTGCCTTCTCACGTTTAGTTTCAGTTTGTTCTCTTCCACCCACAATCATATTCTATCATTGTCATCCTGCAACTTGTTCCCTCCACCCACCTCTGCAAACAATCTTGTTTTGCCACTCACCTCTACATCCATGCATTTGCCACAACAATGGCTCTAGCATGCTTTACTCTGGCACACCGTATGTAACATCTCCCTCTTGCGATGATTCTCCCACTTTTACCCTCTGTCTCCGCCCCTTGAAGTATCCAATCTATTCCACTACATCTTTGTCATCAACTTTCAGCATTAACACCACATTTGGCTCCTTATTGAATGCTTTCTTGAAGTGAGAAGCAGGCATCCACCTATTTTCCATCATCAATTGCCTGTACCAAGTCTTCTCTAAACCCTGCCAGCTGTATCACCCATGAATAACTCTTCTTAAATCCGTATTAATAATCTTACAACCAGTTCCTCTAGCTCAGAACCTGCACTACATACTGGACCACCAGTCTCTCCAATACCTTCCCAGTAGGCCGATTCAGTGTAAGACTCACTGGTTTGTAGCTGCCAGGCCTCCCCTATCTTCCCTCTGCTTCAAAATTGGGGCCTTGACTGCTTTCTTCCAATCCTGTGCTAACTTCTCTTCCAGAGTTCTTGAACTATTACTTCTAGATATCTGACCAACTCTCCCCCACCAAACTATATCCTATACCACCTTGACCCGTTGCCTTACAAGACTACACTTGGACCCTTTTACTACCTTTTATATCTCCCACTTTCTAATTGTTAGCTTCCTAAGAGGCTCCTGGGCTTTCGTAGTTTCGTAATGCCTATCATCCTGCTCCTCAAACACTGACAAGTACTGGGCCTGGAACAGTTATGCCTGTTCCTAATTGGTTGTTGCAGCTTGTCTGCATGCGTCTTTCAATACTGGCATTCCTCTGTTCCCACCCTTTACCTTCTAAAGTTAATCAAACAATTTCTCCCATTTCTTCACCCTACCCTCCTCCATCATATTTTGTAGGTAATCGCTCCTTCCTTGCCTAATATTTCTTTCAATCTCCGTACCTATCTGCCTCATCCTTTCCTTAGCTCTTGCCATTCCGTCGTGCATCTGCCTGCACCTCCTTTGTAATCTCTTAAACTTCCGTCAATAATACAGTAAATCCTCCCTGTACCAACCCTCTTCTTCAGTATAAATGTTACCCTTATTTCACCAATTATCGTCCTAAATTTCCTCTACAAGATCACCACACTTTCCCCTTTTAGACCAGTTCTCAAACCTATTCCTTAGTAAAATTTCTGCCTCCAGCTTCTCTCCTCGCCCAAACTGCCACACTTTTCTTATCATTAGCCTGCTCTACCATTTTCACACCCATGTCCAACTCGTCTACTGTAATGTTGTGGTCACTGATCCCTTGGAGTACTACCACACTAACAATAGCATTCCCACGCCTGACTAGCATCATATCTTGTACAGGCTCCTTCCCAATCCAACAGGTTCCTCTGCTGCCTGCACAAAGTCTCTGTTCGCTAACTGCACTTCCATTCTCTGCATCACATTATCCATACCTTCTCAGACAATTCACTTACACCCAACATATTAATGCCCCCGGCCACAACAACCCACTGCACGTTCCTTACTCTGTCAATTCTTGTTCTTTATCACCTCATTTGTATCCCACCCTTGCCCTGGTGGTTTGTATGCTGCCAATACTTCTACCCATTCCTTTAATTTTTACTTCCATAATTTCTTCTTCTTTACTAATCCATTCCACCAACCCTTTTAACCCCTCCTTTACACACACCGTTATTCCTCCTCCCCCTCCTTCCTAATCTCTTCTGAAGATTGTGAATTTATCCTGATTACATTCACTGTCTAGCACTTCCTTGCTCAACCACGTCTCCACTGCTACTGCCACATCTGCCCTGTATCCTTCAACATTAAGGGGCCCGCCTCGTGGCACATGTGTTTGTGTGAGTGAGGTATGGTGCTATGGGCGACGTCGTATGGGCCATACGACGGTGCGTCACCTCTACGCTTAAGGCACGCAGTCTTCGCGAAAAAACAAATTTCCTTTGGGACTTTAAGTGGTGACCCTATTCAGTGTTCTCCACAACAAAAATTTAGAGCTGGGTGGTTCACGAGACCAGCTGGGTGCATCATGGAATAAGCTTGATGGTATTGATGAGAATGTCTGTTTCTTAGCCGGGTGGTAAAGAAAACTAGCCGGGTGAGGCGCCCTGAAAAATGGGCCTGGGGAGAACACTGCTATTGGTTTATTTACGAAATCACTTTAATAAAGTCCAATGCACTACCCTTAAGTGGTTTCACACGTATTCGGTTAGTATATTTTCCGCTATAGCAGCCTGAAAACCCCGTTTTAACCCATTTTGATGTGTCCTAAAAGGGGATTTCTAATACGTGTGTTGTCTTGAAAGTACTTAAGGGCAATCGTCTGAAGTGTGTGTTCTTTTCGTAGAGAAACGGCGTGAACACACGTGTATTAGTTTCGTTGTAAAACTTTTTCTTCAAACATGCTGCAGTATGATTTTATGGCTACGAGGCGGGCCCCTTAACCCCAGAAAGCGTTAAAATTACTATACACACGCCAACAATTGACAAACATTGTTTTTATATCATCATTTTGGGTTTTAATCATACATTGATTGCCCCCAACTCTTCTCCGCTATGCCTGTTCTATTGCTATCTCCATTCTGCTCGACTTGAGAACACTAATCATTACACCACCCTCCCAGTGGGCTATTTCTGCTCTTCCTGCCCAACAGGTCCCCTAAACTCCTCTTTCCGTGCTCTGTCAAATGCGCCCTTTCCCACCTTACACTATAGAATCCTATCCACTTCCTGCTATTTATGAATGCGGCCCCCACATATCCCTGCACTCTCTCTCGGCCAACTTGCTGCCACTGCCTTCGCATAGTTCACCCCCTGCCTAACAAGCACACCACTAACCACTATCCTTGCCTTTAGAAATTTCTCCTGCGCCTTGCTTAATAAAACCTTCAATTGTCTCCCTACTGCTTCCCCTACCTCCCTCTGAGCTAGGCCATTTTCCCTCGCAGGAAATGTCAACACCTTGACGTTAGTGCTTCCTTTATATTACTAACCCTTTCTCCTAAGTCCCTGATTTTTGCCCCACCAACTGTGGTCTTGTATGCCTGTCCTCTCCTGATTCTCTTTGAACCCCTTAATGATGGAATATGGTTCTTCCTTCCCTCCTTCCTGCTGCTGTTTGCCAACATCTCCTCTGCCCTAAATCTTACTGCCAACATCCACCTGTTCTACCCGGTGCTTCCCTTCAGTCTCTCTCCTTGATCCAGACTGTCTTACTAGCCCTGAACGCTGATCACCTTTACTCGCTCCCCTGCCAACATCTACATACTGCTTCTTTCCCTCAACCATTGCCTTTACCTTTAATAACTTCTATAACTCTGCTAGCCTGCCTCTCAGTTTACCCGAGCTTCTACTTCTGCCTCTCCACGCCTCTGCTTTTTCTGTCTTCATTTATTCTTTCCAGTTCGGCTTTTGCATTCTCCCCAAATCCTTCGTAGTTCTTCCCCAACTCCTCAGTTTGCTCCTCCCTGCCTCCTAGTCTGCACCTGCCTTCTTCCTTTCTACTCTTGTCCTCGTAACTTCTCAATCATGTGTGACATCTACCTCTGTTTTGTATTCATAAACTATACAATCACCTATTTCTACCTGTCCTCTTTATCCTCTTCTCACTTTGGAATTGACATCTCCTCTACCAGCTTTCCCATGATTATATTCCACATTGTTCTTTCTGCTCTCTACTAGGTACTCCCTTCTACCTGTGTACCTTTTTCAGCGATTCCCTTCCCTGCCTTTTCCCTACCCTAGCAATTTTTTAAATATTAGTACCGGTATATCAGTGTTATGATATTATTAAAGTCGCTGATGTATCAATATTGACAGTATACTGAAAAAGACTTTGGTATTTAAACATACTGATTACTATCATATTGATAACTACAAATATTGAAACCGAAAAATGTAACTGATATATAATTTTCTAAGTACATATACATTCACATCACGATTTTATCGAAACCACTGGTACCTATACCAATATTTTGTATATACAGATTGAAAACACACAGAAATTGACAATATCATAGAAATTTACAGTTTCAACGTAACTGATGATTTTATTGATATTTTTGGAGCTGACTATGTTATCAGAATTTAAATTAAGGTTATCGGAATGAGCATTATTATCAAAACCATTACATCACTGAAATCATGACTGGACTGTATCGTTATTGTACGAGGATAATATTATTTATGTTTGGTAATTTTTTAATATTTTTAACAGTCATTGCCAATGATATTTTAAGTTATTTTATATATGATAATGTGATATTAAAGATTAGGAATAGATGTAATCAAAATAATTACTACTATCATCACTGTTGCTGTCTTGGTTTACCATCTGTAAATCTATTTAGTAACGCAATGTTTTAGCTATACATTTAATGTTCTTCATTTTCATTTTGTGTATTAATATGCATCAATTTACAGGTTTCTGTAAAATTTCAATGGCACTATATTAATTAAAAGTGCTGCATCAGAGATAAACATATGAGTGCCTTAAAATGTAGGGTGTTTGTTCACAATTTGAAAAACTGGAATCAAAAAGTTGATATTGAAAAATAGATCAGCATATCACTATACTGAAAAGTTACTATAGTGTTATCGATATACCGAAAATTTACAGTGTTATCGACATATTGAAAAGTTACAATATTATGACATCATCAGCATTCCGAAAGTTTATGATTTTATAATTTTTTTTGTTTTTCATTGTTTTCATTTTATTGTCATTAAACATTATACAAAGTAATAGACATAGTCTACAATATGGTAACAAAAACAGGACAATGCTACAATACACAACTGGAGTTAAAAATATTCATCCATTTTATAAAAAGAATTTAAAATCAGACAATCTTAAATTTTCTTTTTAAAAACGTTATATGGCAACGATTTAGTATCACAAAAACTTATTAAACAACTTTATTGACAGTATTGAGTAATGTTGTTTTCTTACATTAAACGTGGCATGTGGGACAACAATTGAAACATTTCTCCAGTATTATATGAATGAATCTCTTTCCTTTGGTCATAATAAATTACATTTTTTAAAATATATAGGTAATAAACATTTATAACTATATTGATTAATCACTATTAAGGCACTCACCTTGCTACTGCCCGAAGTATGCTACAGAGGTTCAACATTAACGGTTTTTTGGAAAAATTTTTTGTCAAAGGATAGTGTTTTTAATATGTAAAATATATTAAGGTATCGCGCACCTCCCTTAACTGCTTTCATCTCCCTCAGCTTTGTAGGTTATTATAAAATAAATGGCGAATATGGTCATTTAGTGCCTTTTCTGAAGCCTACCACACACAAACACACACAGTTTTAATTTTTTCTACGTGAAAGCTGTTAACGGCCGTGTAACAATCCTTTATCTTTCCTCGCATGTACAATTTGCACTAGGTCACAACTGAAAATTTGGAGGAAATTGTATTCTTGCATTGCTTGTATTGAACAAATAAGTTGGTTGGCTTGAGGCGCCCCCATAGTCACGCGACCTTCGAAGACAAGGCATGTAGGCCAGGGGAACTGCCTCGCTGCGGGGAGGGGAAGACTATTGGCTAGTCCGCTTCCACACTTCTTCCCGTCCTCTTTACTTTATATTGTATGTCGTAACCACACTCTCCCATTGATGAAACTCTGAAAGAGATATTATGCAACTGATAAAGGAAGAATTGTGCGCACTTGCCCATAGCAAGGTTATTATTTAATTTACGTGGGCTGCAGTACACGTCGGGCTCGCAGGTAACAAGAGTGTCAATACTGGCTGAATTGGTGATTTTGGAGGGGCACGTCGTGTATCTGCTCTCACCCTTATTACTTGTAATATTTACCTTTATTGGAAAAATGTGCTGAATAAAATGCTTAAATGTTATCATACTTGTGAAAATCAAGGAAATGTTTGGTTTTCTGTCTAGGAAATCAGGAAAAAATCAGGGAATTTTATTTGTTGCAATGAGTGGCCACCCTTCTTTGATGTTTTTGTTATGTTAATTAGTTGATATAAAATGGCTTATGTGTATTAATTGTAACATGAAGGCCAGTATCATTTCTTTATGTAGTGTCATTATACATTCATTAGTTAAACATGTTTTTAAATGAATGGGTTGTAATCTAAGACGTAGTAAACGACTTGTGTTTGAATGCTACTGTTGTCGAGGTATTTTGAACCTTCCTGTTGTAAATAATTACTGTGCATGTGCAGACATTTTGTGAACTGTTAAATATATTTTAAGATTTTATTTTTGGACGTGTTTTGATCTCGATGAAGAAGTAATTCTGGTCTGACCTTTGTCAGCTGCCGAGCGAGGTAGCACAATGGTAACATGTCGTATGTGCATTCTGGAGGAGCTGGGTGTGATCCTCGGCTCCGGCCATCCTGATTTCGGATTTCCACTTTTTCCCGAAATTGCTCCTGGTAATTGCTGGGTGCGTAGTTTCTTAACACAGTCTATGGGCTCCCGTAATTGTACCGAGTTATGTGTCACCGTCTCTTATCACCCCTGTCACCTCGCTATTGACAAGATGTTAAGTCCACTTATTTTACCTTACTCAACTGTGGTTAAAGATAAACAATTATTCGTAAAATATATTTCCTGGAAGAGTTAATTTATTTAATTATATTTGTTTTTTGAGAATTTTTAAAACTAAATGGAAGATTTTTATCACTATGATATTTTATGACAAGTTTCATGTCTACTTGCAGACATTTAATGCAGTTGGTAGTATATGCCTGTCTAAATCAGGTACAGACTGCAGTGATACTGCAATATTATACATTAATTTATTCCTCTGAGTTCACATTAGTCGAAAATACTTCATAAGTACTGGACAGGAATTCAAATAATTCTGATTTAAAATTGCCAAGGCTTCAATGAAATAGTTTTTATCTTAAAATAATATTCACATTTTACTATTGGCGTAGTTAATGGTTAGGGATGAAAAATGATTAAATAGCACCATTCTGTGCTTTGAAATCCAAATATTCCTGGGGAAGGGCTCCCAGACCACCCATGTTATTGGAGTGATATGAGTGTGACAAGAAAAAGGGGGGGGGGGGGCAGTATTAGTACATATTTGCTCCGTGTGCCAATTCCTTTTGTGGTCTTTCGTGTTCTGTTTTTTAGTTTATGGATGTGTTGACTACAGCCAAACTAGGCTTGTTTTCTAATTTTTTTTTTTGTTTTCATTTGTTTTTTCGTAGTCTCATATTAGATTTCTGGGATGACATAATATTGCAGTGGTATATGTTCACAAAAGTACAGTACGTACTTCTGTACTGTGCTTCTAACTCAGAAGTATTACGCGTAAAATGTGTACATATTTGCCCAAGGATGGATTTAAAAAAAGGATGGTGGGAGGCAAGGTGTGATCGCTCTTCCTAACAGCCAGTAACAATAGAAAATAGTCTTGCAGATTATTGAGAAATTTTAATTTTTTATTTTTTTATATTTTTTATAAGTGTTTCGTAGATCCCATGTTGAGCATTTGCTTGGGATATGAAACTTGTCATGTACAATATCAAACGTGCTGACATCATGTTGATATATATAGATACGTTTAAAATTAACTGACAAATATTGCATAAAAGTACACAATTTAGAGAATCGCAATATTTACATAACACATTCTTTCCAGTACTATGAGTAAACAATAACATAAACTTATAAACAGAACAATACAAAGGCCTTATTTACAATAAAAAAAATTGTATCCTTTAATAAGAGTAATTAATTTGCTCTTTAATATATACCACAGGTATACTTCAATAATTGTCTCTTAAAGTGGAATAAACCTAGAACATTTGTTTAAGCTTTTAAGAATTCAGTTATGGTATAAAAATTATGATTTTGTAAATATATCTTAAGTGCTCTTAGAAACTGACTATCACTGGTGTATTTTTTTTTCCTTAGTGAGATATTTGTTATAAATTTGAATACCAGAAAAATCTACATGTTGATTATATTGCAAGTATTTTCGACAACCGATGCATTCCTGCGATCATCAGCTAAAAATCTTTTTTTCAGCTCCCATTCAGGGTGGAAAAGCAGAATATAGGCAGCTCAAAACAGATAATTTTGAGAAATACACACAGTAGCTTGTTCTGGCTGACAGTAAAGAAGGTTATTTTGGAAATGATGTCCATTGTTTACGACTGGTTGCGTTGGAGGTCATAACCAAGTAGTGACCCAGCCATTGAAAAGTTTTCCAAGCTTCTAGGAATGTATGGAGATATGAAAAATCATGCTAATGACCTGTACCATCAGAAATCATCCAGGAAAGCACATGAATTTTTCTGGGTGTTTACAGGCCAGATAAATAGGTAGACAGTTGGGTTGATGGTCACCACTAAGAAGATAAATAGAATACAAAGAGGGTTTGCTGTTTACCTTACGAATTATTTTTTGGAAACACAGAACATCCCTTTATGCAGTCGCCATGATATACATAGTGTTGATTTACCTGACAGTTGCAGAATGAACACACAAAACTTCAGAGAACATAGGAAATTTAGAGTTGAAGAATGAAGTTATAATTTCAGGTTAGCACTTCAGGAAAAAGAAACGCATTTATAAGCAAAACAGTTCAGATTGATTTAATTGCAAGTTGTGGTGACCAGTTACTTACTGATATTGTTGACAGAGTAAATGAAGCTGGAGTTTACATTCTACGGTATATTGGTTTTGACAAAACAACAGACATCCTGTTAGTCACAAAAGCCTTTTTTTATATGATATATAGGCCTGTACTGGGACCAAGTCAAAAATAGAAAACTTTGTTTGGTTTTTCAGTCGACGTTGTGAGCCGACATTTAGAAAAATGGTCAGTGCCGGCGCTACTTTATCGGCGAACCACTGCAGATCCAGGGGGGAACAGGTGGTCAGAACTACCTTAACCTTTCAGCGGTCCGAACTACCTTAACCTTTTACAGTATAAAATACTACAGTTTCCTAGAGTTGTAGTTTCTGTTTTTTGATAGGAAACTCCTTATATAGCACCATTTTATACCTCAAAATCAAATTTTTTTCAAGGTGGGAAACCCTCTCTTCCTTCTTGGCCTATCATGTGGGTATACAGTATTTACTTTGTAATGCATGCGCCTTCCCTACCTAAACCCAGAGCTGGTCGCCATGGGAACCAAGAAACTGGAGGTGGCAGGATGATTTAGCATCTATCACACTTTACAATTTGTTCATAGAAAATCAATTAAAATGGAGTTTGTTAAGGCTGTTGTATTTTATAATTTTAATAAATTAACATGAGTGATTAATTAAATTGCAAAAATATTAAAACATAGCATATTTGGAATTTTCAGTAAGTCGGGAAAAGTAAATTTCACGTGTAGGAAGTATCAATTGACGAGTGTCGTGTATGTTTTCACATTAGTCGTCTTTACGTTCCATAGTTCAAATTCTTTAGTTTAAAGACTGTAACTATTACTACTCTGGTAAAAATTAACACATAAAAAAGTAGGGTATCTGATCTTAGTTTAACTTCTATATTTCAAACAACCAGAATAAAGTTAATTTAAGAATAATTTTACTTAATGAATTATTTATTGGAGGATTTTATTTTAAGTGTGTAGAAAGTGCTCAGTTAAAACTTCTAAAGATTTCTCAAGTACTCTCAACTATTAGCAAAAAAAAAAATCATCAAAGGTAATAGAGTAGGATTTTAAGGTGAAGAGAATTCAAAAATAAAAAAAAATGAGAGTTGGGGAGCGATTCAGTTTCTTCGCGTAAGGCGCCAAATGACCTTGCACTGGCCTTGGATAAAGTAAGTCATCTTAGTGTCATACTATCACATTTCTTCTTCAGAGAGTTGAGTCTGATGATGAGCCAAAGAAAAGGAATGTCGTTGGGAATAAAAGAGATTACATTCTGCTTACAGGAAAGCAATTGGGCAGACTATGGTTATGGACTGTATTGACAAACTTAGGCTTTATCTGGAAACATGTGTTGAGTTAGCTGCTTATGGGTGCTCAGTTATGGTGTCAAAGATTGTCGTAGCTGCTACATACATAAAACGTAAAGGTGTGAATGCTGAAAAATGCCCATGCTGTAATCATGCCAGAAATCTGTCACATTTGAATTCCTCCAAAGTTCAGATGATTAGGAATACGTGGTGTGGAATAGTTGCAGTTAGTTTCGTTACATCACTGAAGAGGGTCTGTGTTCTTGTAAAGTATCTTTGTAGACAATTCATTATTTCATTGTGTCATGTGAGATAGATGAAAGGACACAGTGCAGTTAGAGTGAACAAGAAAATTGTTGAAAGTCTAGAAGAGATTTCAGGCTGGGATGCATGCTGTTCAGCAGACGGTGACCTGCTGTCACTACTTGTGATGCATCAAGCTGTAGACTTGTGGTCGTTTGACGAGGTAAAGAAGATCTGCCAGGCACAATATACGTGGTTTCCTCAAAAGGTTATATAAACGGCCATATTTTCCAAAACTACTAATCAGAATTTTAGTCCATGTTGTAGACAGACCATTGTTGCTAATATTGGATAGACACGTAAGTAATTTGCATTCATCCACAATTGAAACGGCTATTGCTGAACATTTAATAGTTATTAAGTTGCCATTTCACACTATAGACTTTTTATAGGCCTAATCACTTTAGGCCTTAGAAACAGACTTAGAAAAAAGGAACTTGCTTAATGGTGGAGAACGAAGAACAGAAAAATGCATACAGTAAATCCGAATTCATAAATAGTCTCTTTGCTATTTGGGGTAATGCATTTACTCTGGAATTATAAAGAAAGAATTTAAAAGTACAGCAATGTTTGCTTCTAGAAATTATAAAAAAAAGGTTTTAAAGTACAGGAATTTTTCCTGTTGTCAGAGATAAGCACCTGAGTGAAAGACTTTGGTCATTGAAATTGGAATGTTAGAAGATTCAAAATGAAAACCTTGATGCAGGTTCACACAATTTGCAGCTAGGCATTTTAAAGGTTCACAGCGTAAGTATTATACAAGAACCTGCTGAGCCTGTGCCTAGTACTTCTGTAGCTTCTGTTCCAACATCCTCAGAAACAACAGACAGAACTGCAATTTATCCATTACAGAATTTGTTACTAAAAATAAAGACAATGAAATTGGAAGAACAATGGCAATGGTTCCTGAACGAAAACGACACAAAAGTCAATGGTAAAGCCTAAATCATAACAGAATAGTTCCAGAATGTGCCTGAAAAAAAATTTAAAAGTAAATCTACAATGAAAATAAAAATCAAAGGGCAATCCAAAGAAAGTCGTAGAAGGAAAAAAATAAAGAATGGATGAAAGAAAAGGTTAAACAGCCCATATGAGAATGAAACTGGAGAAGACAGTGAATGGGAGTGTAGCTGAATTGATTGCTGTCCACATTAAAATTCCAGAGTCCAAGCAAGGATTACAATGTGAAACCATCATGTGAGGTACCTGCTGGCATAGCAATTCAACATTGTCCTGTGCGTGCCAACAAAACAAAACACCTTGGAAAATATTGGTAGCTGGGCAGGTGTTAAATTTGTACGAGTCTTTAGGGTTTATTACCTTGAAATACTTAGGCCACGGAAAAATATATATTGGTATCAAAATAAAATGTGATTCTTCGGTATCAATATTACGTTGCATTAAAATATTATCTAAATTATTTTAAAACTACCAGGGCATGGACTTAATTATTTACATTTAAAAATAAACCAGGTCTGTGTAAGTGCACAATACAGTTTTTGTGTGGCCAGAAAGACATCTGAATATTTTAACATTGCTTGAAGAAAATTATAATCTATCTGGTTTAGAATAGTGCCTGCTGAAAAAAAAAACATTGGTTGATAATTGTATAGCCTAAAATACTCATGTGTATGATTTAAAACATGGCTTATGTTTTTTTTTAACTATTTTATTTTTAAATTCAAGGGGTTTTTTTACACACAGATGATCAAGTTTATTGCTGTAGACTGCTATTAATACAACATTTTAAGGACAACTTTGCAGTTTTCACCTGCGTATCGTTTCTTTAAGCCTTGATTCCAAAATAAATAGGTTAAAGTTTTGACTTTGTAATTATGTGTATAAAAGATTAGAAATAATTTTATTACAATTGCTACATTGTACGTATTTACTACTACTTTTTTTTGTGCAGTCAAGAAAGTACACATTTGTGTTAATTTTTTACCAACAGTTTTATTGCCTGAAAAACATACAAAAAACAGAACACTAAAATTTTGTAAGAATCTTAAATTTATTTTGTATGTGTCGTGCCATTATTGTCTCATAAATATGTGAATGGCATTTATGCAGTGTCCCTGACTTGTTTCTGTGTCTGCTCTGTTATTACCCTACATTGGGGCTTATGCTTGAGTTTTCAGTCACGTGCGAATTGGAAGCCAAGTGGTAATTTTCAGGACATGGAGATTGTTGTACCGTTCAGCAATTTATTATTTTAAGTTAAAATCGAAGAAACCTTTCTCCGCATCCTAAAAAACACCATCCGGTTTCCAACTTGCATGCGACTGAAAACTCGAGCATAAGCCCCATGGCAGGTAATGATGGGACATACTTTTTATTTTATTTTATCGTAATACCTGCTGAAATTATGTCTCAAGTGATACGTGTCCAGAATTCAAGATATTTTATGACTTTGAATAGATTGCATGTATATGTTAGTCCCTCAGCATGGTTTAGAAGTAAAAAGTAAAATAATTTTTGCCCCTTTTTTTGCATTGCTTTACCGTCTATAAAAATATACGTAATATTTATAAGATGTGAAACCAAGTTTCTAGCAAATCATTCAGTAGATGTGGGAGGTATTTTTTACAGTGAGTAGACAGTCTGTTAATGTTTCATGTTGCTTCCAGGACTATGTTGATTGCTATGTACGCGTGATACGCATTGTATCTCAAGTCAGGAGTCAGGACAACGCAGCCATGAGCAAGAAGTGAGTGTGAATGTTACTAATGGAATGGTTCATGCATGGATGGGGCTTGCTTTGTATGTTGGTTTGCTGGTTGAAGTTAGATAATTTTGTAGCCTATAATTATGCTATGTGGGTGTATTTGTGGTTCATGTAATTATAAATTTGTATTGTCATCTATTTGGTAATATACCCAAAATAATTACTTTGTTACATATTTGTATTTTTGATTTAGTAAACGAAAAAAGTCTCAAATATCAATTTTTGTTATATTTGGATTTTTTATTATGGTAACTGTTTTTGGCTTTTTAGTTGTCAGAGAATACATTTTTCTAAAATTAAAATTTTTCCGGTGGCTGCCAAGGAGTAGCTATGGGCCTGTAGGTAAGCTAAAGGAAATAATGATAAAGAGAGCATTGATTAGCCATCACCTTTTTAACTGTCAACTTTCATTAATTGTCAGTCCCAAATTTATTTTGAATACTCTATGTAGTAGTATTTTTTTAAATTTTCTGTACAACTCTAGGTAAATGTATTTCAGGGACGGAACATTTGGTATTCTGATGTTGGAATGCATGTCGTCATCACAGTCTTTAAGAAAGTAACAGACAACCCAGAAAAATTCAGTTTAACGGGCCTTTCTGCTGCAATTCATTGTAGCTAGCAGCCTTCATCCACCCAAGTACTAGTTCTGCCCATTGGGCTGACTTTATGATTGAAATTCTGCCTTCTACTGATACAGTGTTGCCACAACCGAGCAAGGTGGAGCAGTGGTATTGATCTCACATTCGGAAGGAAACTGGTTCGATCCATGACTCCTACCATCCTGATGTTGGTTTTCCAGGGTTTTCCAAAATCGCTCCTGGCAAAAACTAGGATGATTCCTTAAACAGGCCCTGGCCGACTCCTTCCCCTTTCCTGTTCCCTGTGTACTTCTGCCAACGCCTTGTGCTGTTCTTGGGCACATAATGTGACCAAATAAATACCTCGGTACGTATTCCATTTGTTATCATGCTTATAACATAGCGTCTTTTAATGGAAAAGGAGAGCTTATAAGAAAGAAGAAAGATGATAACAAAGTTTTATTGCAGTATTCACTGACGTCCTGATCAGTAAGTATGCACAAATATGGCTAGTGTGCAGACTGTACCCGTTAACCCATTTTCTGCAAAAAATGCAACTACTTTACTGCTTTCATATGCCTTGCCAGCTGGGGGTACTACATATTTCTTGGGCTAAAGAAAGAAAGCTTGAGAAAGAAACATCCTTTTTGCACAAACATTCACCAGGAAGTTGGTATACGGCTTGAATTAGGAATAAGTTAATGTCTGATATTCTTAGCTTTTTTGAAGAGAGGCCAGGTATCTGCATCTTGTGACAATATACCACAATATTTGTGTTTAGAAAGTTCTGAAAACTATTATGTGTACACATTTCTACATTAAAATACTTTTCATTTTGATGTAAGTATTGCACAATTTGAGAGCAAGCTTAGTGTGTTTGTGCAAAAATCTTTTTTAAGAGTGGAAAACACTGCTTAGCCCATGGCAACAGTTGTAAAAAGGAATGTGAACACAACTATCAAAAAATGGAATTAGTATGTAAGATGTACTATATTTCACTTTACTTATTAAAGCCTCTGGATTAAATTTGCATTTTATGATATTGTGCTTTAGGCCTACAAATAGTTTTCATGGAAATTTGGGGTTGGAGGATTATATATTTCTTTAATCAGTCAGATGATCCAGATAGTGATGGACACTCAATGTTCTGCTGTGAATAAATATAATGCAGCATTGCTGGAGTTTATGCAAGGAAAAAATAAAACTTATAGAATAGTATCATGGGAATTTATAATAAAAGGAAGTTGTGTAAGAGTAACTTTTTGTGGAGAGAGTTGAGAGATACAGTAAACTCTTAGACTATAAATTCTGTGTTACTTTAAAAAAATTGCAGTAAAACCTTGATTTTACAATGTTCAGTATTCAACTTTAAGGCCTCGCTCTTTAGTTTTGCATTGGTTTCAAAAATATTTTTTTTTTTAATGCAAATTAATACATATACCAACAATTCATTCTTACAGTTTTAACACCTATATATCATAGTTTGTATCTGAATTTTTCTGTTGCAATACACTAAATGGATTTTTAAATTTTTGCCCCTGACATTTTGTTGTCAGAATATTCCAAAATGAAGCAAAATAATTTTTTGCTATGAAACGTTACTAAAAAAAAAAAAAAAAAAAAAAAAAAAAAAAAAAAAAAAAAAAAAAAAAAAAAAAAAAAAAAAAAAAAAAAAAAAAAAAAAAAAAAAAAAATAATAATAATAATAATAATAATAATAATAATAATAATATGGTCTGGCAACATTGTGTATTGTATGACTGTAAACAGTCTCAAATTTTTTTCAAAACATTTGGTTAAAAAAATGTTTGAGTTATTTGCAATTGTTTGAAATAAATGAAAGACCATGGCCTTAAGGCCAAATTTGAGACTGTTTACAGTCATACAATACACAATTTTGCCAGAGTGTTTTTTAATATATTGTACCATTTGATTGCAAAAAATTATTTTCCTTCATTTTGGCTGATTTTGACAACAAATATGTGATATTTCAGGGGCAAAAATTTAAAAATCTATTTGAGGTATTTTAACAGAAAAATTCAGGTACAAATGATGTTATATAAGTGTTAAAACTGTAAGAATGAATGTTTGGGTTATATATATTAATTTGTGTTAAAAATAAATATTTTCAAAACCACTGCAAAACTAAAGAGCGAGGCCTTAAGGCTGTTCCAGTAGGGAAAAAAATCGCCATGTCAGAAATCTTGATTTGAATGGACAAATGTGGTTCGTAATCCTTCCGCGAGCACGCTGAGCAAGAAACAGAGCGCGTTGACTTCCTATATTAGCCGAAACGCTCCAAATTATGTTCAGTCGCCGTCCGGGCGTTGTCAAGGTGAGATGTATGTCAGTCTCTCTCCCCTCCAACCCTTCGTGCGATGACAGCGCTCCGCGTATTGAAACAGCGTTAGTGGTCAATTCTGGAACTTCGTAGTGCCAGCCTTGGAGCTTTCTAGCTGGAGGAGGGAAGATATCGATCGTCCGTACGCGCATGCGCCACTTCCCCTCCACACCCTCGTTCAAGCTTTCAGCCTTCCCCCTCCATACTTGTGCGCCTTTGTCTCCGTACCAACACAGCTGTTTTGAGCACATGGCCTGAAGCATTTGAAAGAATATTTTTTTATGTGCATAGGACTTGTTAGTGAATTATATTTTTATAAGAACCAACATATTAATGACTAGAGCCACGATTTTATAGCGTAAAGATTTTTGCCTCAGTTTGTTTCAGTGACGTCACGAGCAAATCTGCAGTTCTGCTTCACCGTCGGGAATTGGATGTGTTTACTCTCACATGTCTTAGGGTTCGACCCGCAAATCACGAGCATGTGTTGTCGCAGTAACCTTATTGTGATTGGCACAGTCAAATGAGAGACGTCGCTTCGCAAAAATACGCTGCCAGTAACCATGAAGCAGAGCTGCAGATGTGCACGTAAGGCAGCCTCGTTTCGTTGCGCGTGCGCCGCACGAGTGCAAGACTGTAGCAGACACACCCTTGCAACTTCAATAGCAATTTCGGTGGTCACATTGTAGTTGAAGTCATGGCCAAGAGATGTCAGCACGTTCGCATGTGTTTCAGCTGTAAATTCATAGTGGCGCTAAAACCGTAGCGTTTTAATCAAATGATAGTTAATGATAAATAGTAAAGACAAAGTATTTAAGATTTTAAATCTTTTATTCTGTATTATTTTTTTTATTCTTGATAACATTTTTTGGGTATTCTTGTAAAGTGTTTAATTGAAAACATTTGTTATTTTTGTGTTGACTTCGATGGTCGTCTCTGTTTGGATTTGTATCATGGCTGTTATAAGTGTTTGAATAACTGATTTAATATTTCTCTTGCTGTATAGATTTCACATTGATACGTGTATTGTGCGGATATTATAAAAACTCCTATAAAAATCGTCCTGTATTTAATGGATATAATGTTGTAAGATGTGAATTCAGCATTTAGCGACACCTTTCCTCGGTTGGTAGCTTGTGCTCTGAAAACGAAGATAATTGCTCATGACTGCCTGCATTTATTCTGGTTTAATGATAAAACTTTCCATTTACTC
>PNEQ01094532.1:0-27823 GCA_003012365.1 Medauroidea extradentata | reverse complement strand
TTGCTGACAAACTAGAACATGTCTCAGAAATTGTGGACAACCCTAATAACCGAGACACTCCGGCTGCCGAAGACAGAGTCGAAGCTGAGCTCGGTGACAATGCTGCTTCACTTGCGACTGACAAGTCTACAGAGCCTCAACCTGGTGGATCTGCAGAGCTTCAACCTAGTACCTCTCGTGACGACGTTCTCCCTTTGTCTGTCCTTCCGATCGCAAAGAAATTGTGGGATAAACTAGCGCCAGGTGTCACGTACAAGGATTACCTCACCGTTGATGACGACATACTGACGTGGGGGGCCATGAATGATGACAAACTATTAAATGTTCAAGAGGAGTCCACGACAGATGAAGAGGGGGAGGAAGAAGACGTACCAAAGCCGACAAGAGAGTGGATGCTCGATGCCATTGATACTTTGTCAAATGGCATGCTGCGTAGTGATGCTGGAAGTGACGTGTGGGCGAGTTTCGTGCATGTAAAAAAGTGGGTTGCTACCAGCTACGGTAAAAAGAAGCTGTCATCAATCACAGACTTCTTTAAGAAGTAATATTTTTGAAGTGTTGAAACCCTCCCTAATTTTGTTTAAAGGTTTTAAGTACAAGTCTAAGAAATTCACAAAAAAAAAAAAAAAGAATACTACACTTGGATTACTTTACCCCTTCTCATTAAAAGAAAGTCATAATTGTGCAGAAACATTTTCTTTAACACCCCCAATTGTGACTATACAGTCGACCCGCCTTATCCGCGGCATTTCGTTCCAGAAGATTCCGCGGATAACGAAAACCGCATGTATTCAAGACACCTTCATAACCTACATAAACCAGGTGCACATAAAAAAATTTTTTTTAACCCCTAAATATACGTACTAATATATTTGTGTGAGGTACAGAACTTTAATACGTTCATAAAGTGTCCCACAACATTTAAATATCGTAAAAATGCTACATCACGTATGCAATGCCGTGCGTAAGATATTGTGAGGCGCCGAAGACCTAGCAACAGCGCGCGCGAGCCAGGTGTTCTGGCTGATCTACCTTCTCTGTTTCACACTCCACTTGGGTGGTCACGGAATGACCTGGAGGGGGAAGGGACGTGAGGTAGTGGTGGTGAGAACGGAATGTGCTGCAGCAGATGATGACTCACTGCGCTGTTGCCAGCTAGTCAGCTTGTGCACGTAAACACATGTTAAGCCAGCTGGTCATCGGCGAATCACAGGAATATTCTTAATATTTCTACGCAATATTAACTAATGTTAACAAGTCAGTCCTGTTAACAAATGCAAATGCAATTAATTACCTTTTTTCCCCACATAATTTTTTTTTTTCATTTTTTTTTAAATCACCTCATTATGGCCGCACCCCATTTTTTTGGGGCAAAAGTTTGGTCAAATATGTGCGGCCATTATGCGAGTAAATGCGGTACTTGTTGCTATTTGGTTTGAGGCGATCACGCCATGCAGCAGCAGCAGCCGCCGACCATACCGTGCCAAAACACTGCGGCAGAGTGACTGAGTTTTGGACGATACTGCGGCGGCCGAGTTACGTCCCCCGTAAACTTACTTTATGTGTTGATTGCGAAGGGCACAAGCCAACATTTGTAAATAATACATGATTTAATTAATACAAAACGTTAATATTCCCTGTTGTAACAAGTTGATGCAATTTTAGGGCACTTTTTTTGTTTTGGGAGGTCAAAATCGACCAAACTCATTGACAGCGAGGTCTCGGCAATAGCGAGGTTCGAACCAGGAACCGTAACACCTCGTTATAGCGGGACTCTACGTGTTTAGGTTGAAAAATATGCAGTGTAAATTTTGTGTTGGCTCTATTAGCATCAGTTCATTTCATGTTGAGTCGTCACCAATCCAACAAAACACTGATTTATCGTCCACATAAATTATGCTGCAAAACAAAGCCTGCTAAAAATATTTTTATAATTTGGTAGGCACAAGCATAAATACTATAACACGTAACTGGCAACTTGAAATTTACCACTGTACATGATCAAAAGTAAACTTCCATTGACAAACTGAGATGAGAGTATGGAACAGCGTTGTGAGGAAATAGGTATGAAGTTCATTAACGTGCCAATCTAAGAGGAGTGATTAACAACTTGTCACTAGACACAGAAACCCTATAACTAATATTTATTGTGAACAAGGCAATGATTTTTCACCATGCAGTATATGCGTAGCTGATTTCACAAAATACACTATTACGGTTGTGCAAACATTCAATACAACAAAACAATAATGAAAAATATATAATTGCTTTCAGTTTAAGTTTCTGTAAGCCATCTTGATGCAGAAAGTCTACTAAAAATAATTTTCAAGTTCTACAAACATTGTAAATGATTAATAATCAAATTTTAATTTAAGTGGCATATAATAAAAATGTTATTCTGTCCGTACTTTACCTTATTTAATTAGTACTTACCCATGCACCACCTGCACATTTTTTCTTAAAAAAAAAAAATAAATAAATATGTAAATAAATAATAATAATAATAAATGAATAAAATGTAAGGAGTGCAGGCTATGCACGAAAATTAAAGTTTTTTATTTTTATATAAATAGAGCCTAGAAAATAACATTTATTATATATTAGAAACTGCTAAAAGGTTTTACTATAATGGATATGTAAATATGAAACTCTTTAATAAAAGACTGTTAATTGTTAGCAGTAAATACGCCACAATCAGCATTACCGTTAACCAAGGCAACGGCTGTGGTGGCGGCTGCCAGCCCGCAGGGATGTGTCGAGTTTGTAGCATGCTGGACTGTACAGAGCTGTGCGAAGACAGCGTGCAATTAGAACCTTTGCCTCACTCCGCACTCGCTCAGTTTGATGATTGAGCATCTACTTATTCAAGAGTGCTGTGTGTAGTGGCTTGGAGAAGCAAAACTGAGATACTGTTTCGTTGCTACGCCAAAATGAACCACAGTCCAGTGCGTTCTGCAAGTATCAACAACTGCTGACAGAGTGCAGTGATTTGCATGTGCTACGGGAACATTCATGTGCCACGCCGCGTAGCGCACTATCCTTCATCATGTCTAGCTTCAAATGCACGTGGTGGCGAGAAATATTTATGCTTCTGGAGTGTCAGTTCTCATTCTTAAGATATATCTACATGTATTTACCTAATTTAATTAATAATTTAATTATTATGTGTTTATATTTTTGCAACAAAAGGCAATTACACTGAAGTTGTATAGTGGTCGAAAAAATACTCTATACTCTAATATTTTTTAATTTATTTATTGCTAGAGCAATATTCACATCTTAAAACAGAAAACTGTTTTTGGCAGAAAGCTATACCATGAATGATGACTGAGCCCTGCCAAATATACTATGGCATGTACCTTATCCTTGCTTCTGCCAGGACCCCAGGGTGGACAGGGCCCTTAGGGTACAGTCTGATTTGGTCACCAAACAGTGTGTACAGCTTCAGTAATATGTACATCTGTCATTTAACAACTGTGCTACATTTCTGAGTTTTGTCTGTGTGTGACTAGCATTAAAGTTTATTTTCTTTCAATCTCATATGTTCCAATTTTTACATACCGTAAATGTGCTTTTAATGTTTCTCTCGAGAACGTGAAAAAAGCCAATACTGGACTTTTATAGTAATTTCTAAGCAAGACTATTCAGGTGCAAAATATTTAAAGCACACGGCAGACATGTAATAATCTTTTGTCTTCATTATTCTGTAATGAAGTCGTAGGCGGTGAGCTGATGATGAATAAATTGTATGACAATTCAGTGCCTCATGCACAGAGACAGTAACATATCTGATACACATGCCTTACAGTTCTGGTGCCATTCAAACTTGGACACGCGAAATGCAGTAGCCAGATGGTGCTTTAAGGGCACGGTCTACCACAATTTTCATCATCATTATTTTTTTTGTCCCAGATATTTTATCTTATTTTAGACACAAAATGTGACTAAATTTGGATCATATAACATTTTTTGTCTCTCATAAATTTCGTGTAATAGCTTGTTAAAGTCAAAATTCGCATGTTTCCGTTTTAAGGACTACACTAAAACCAACAGACATAACAAACTGAAAAAATTCACAGTGGGTAAATACTTCGCAGGCTACAATGTCACGTACATAAAAACAAAGAATAAAAATGTTTTGTATTTAAATAAAAATGCTGAAACATAAAATAAACATTGAAAAATTCAATAAATTTTTTTAAAACACAAAAATTGTATATTTTGTGGTTAAACATAGTTGAACTTGTAGCCTACAACATCATTATTCACTGTGAATTTTTCCAGTTTGGTTAGTGAGTTGGTTTTAGTGCTGTCCTTAAAACGGAAACGCAAATTTTGGTGTAACGATCAATTAAGCAAAAACTACGCAAAATAAAAAATTTTTATAAGAGGAAAATTTGGTCCCATTTTGTGTCTAAAAAAACGAAAATATTACCCGGAATAAATGTAAAAATAAAAACATGGTAATGAAAATTGCAGTAGACTGTGCCCTTAAGGATGTATTTGACCAAAAATTTTTGTCATTTTTAATTTTTTTTAAATTTACAAGGGATATGTATGGTTTGTTTTGTAGACGTGCACTATGACAAATTATTACTGAAAGGAAAATTTGTTAGCTTTCATAGTTTTTTATAATGGCTTGCCAAAGTCCAAATTTTCATAAAATGGTTTTATGCTCTAAAGGAAAACCAACTGACATACCAAATTGAAAAAATTCACACTGAAAATCATGTTGTATGCTACAAAGTCTCCTACAAAAAATAAATAAATACTTTTGTTTGTATTTTCAAAAATGCTGAAATTTAAAATAAAATTTTTTTAAAAATTAAGAAATTTTTCAGAAATACAATTTTTATATATATATATATATATATATATATATATATATATATATATATATATATATATATATATATATGTGTGTGTGTATGTATGTATGTACTATATAATATATATGAAAGATGCTGTAGCCTATGACATTGTTATTCAGGGTGAATTTTTTTTCAGTTAAGTATGTCAGTTGGTTTTCCTTTGAAGTATAAAACTGTCTTATACAAATTTGGACATTGACACGCCACTATAAGAAAAATATGATAGCTAAAAAATTTTCATTAGAGTAAAAAATAGTCACAAAGGATGTCTGCAAAACAATACTGTATATATCTTCTACAAATATAAACATTTAAAAAACAATAAAATTTTTCAGTTAAGCCTTCCCCTTAAGGGCGCAATCTACCACAATTTTCATCATCATTATTTTATTTTTTATTTGTACCAGATATTTTCTCTCTTATTTTAGACACAAAATGTGACAAAATTTGGCTTTTATGAAATTTTTTTATCTTTCATAGTTTTCGCATAATGGCTTGTTAAAGTCATATTTTACATGTTTCCATTTTAACAACTACACTAAAACCAACTGATATACCACACTCAAAAAAATCACAGTGGATAAAGACATTGCAGGCTACAATAACATGCTCATAAAATTAAAGAAAAAAAAATTATTTGTATTTTTAAAAAAATTATTGAAGTTTTTAAATTTTTATTTTCAGTTTCAAAATTTTTTTTTAAATTGAAATAATTTTTATTTTTTAATTTTATGAGCATGTCATTGTAGCCTGCAATGTCTTTACCAGTGTGATATTTTTTTAGTTTGGTATATCAGTTGGTTTTAGTGTAGTCGTTAAAATGGAAACGTGTAAAATATGACTTTAACAAGCCATTACGCGAAAACTATGAAAGATAAAAAAATTTCAGAAGAGCCAAATTTAGTCACATTTTGTGTCTAAAATAAGAAAAAAAATATCTGGTACAAATAAAAAATAAAAAATGGTGATGAAAATTGCAGTAGTCCACGCCCTTAAGAGATCTGTTAGCCAGGAACTATTCTACACAATCGAGCAGGTTATGCTCACTTGCCTCATCGCCGCTGTGAGCAACACGCTCAACTGGAGTGCAGGCTTCCCATTAACGACTGACCTGTATGTGACTAACAATGCATTATAAACACAATTTCTGAACCTCTCCAACTTCAATAAAATGGTTCCTTTTCAAATTAATGTCTCAAAACATTGTACCCAGTTTTATAAAAAAATTTTACTCAAAGGTCTTGCAATAAATTATGCTGCAGAGTTTTCTTAGTTCCAGCAGGGCGATAGAAACGCTCGGTGTCAATTCAGCAAATGACACAAAAGAACAGTGGGACACTAGGTGTGAGCATCAATGATGCCTTACTGTGTCTTCACTCCACAATCTCTAACGTGCAAAATATGGAAGATTTTTTTAACCGCTGCAAAAATAATTTGAGCATTTCAGATTACAGCGAACCATCTTGACCATAACTTTGGATTATCTTTCCTCTAATATGAATCAAAAATTACCTACATTACTTGCTTTCTAATACACCATCTTGGTGCATTTATTTTTTCTGACAAGTTACTTGGAGATTATCAAGGTGTAGTGAACTGTACTTCCCACAATTCCTCTGCTCAGTGGTAAACTGGTTTGCAACAAAGAACACATTTTGATAAATCTGAAATGGTGACACTTGCAAACGTGATAAGTTTTACAGTCTGGATCTAGAAGTATACCTTCATGGTGCTTATTTACAACAGACATGACTGCAATACTCATTTACACCCAAGAATCTAACTATTGTCGAAACATGCAAAACTGTTTGATTTTAAGAACTGTTTATATTCTGCAAATAAAAAACACACTATGAAATGTATTTATTTCAATACTGTAAATTGTGATTTCAACATTAGCTACACTTGATTTCTTGTCTATTTTATATTGGAACACTATTACAAACGAGAACAAATTACCAAAAATTACGAAGTTTATTTGATTATGGTGAACAGCAGCACATCAGATAGGTAAATGCTAATACTTAAAACTGAGTAAGTATGCGTCAAAGCATAAACAATACATTTTGTTGCCTTCTTTACATGTTTTTTTATAAAAAAAAAACACAAAATTGAATACAATGTATAAATGTCTTGAAAGTTAGTAATGATTTGTTTTGATACTCAAAGTAAATTTTATAATACTGTATAATGATAAACTGTCAATGTTGCTCTTAAAGCTGGAATACAATCCTCTGGTTGATAATGAACACATATTAATGGGAATTGGTTTTCTGCTACTCTACCAGTACTGTAACCCTCCTAAGGAATTACCTATTTCGAGCTTATGTTCTCAACGTCTACTCGTACAGTCTGGTACTCCAGTAATCTACTATACACAGTAATAGGTACTTTGAACATAAGCAAGCAGGGGAGACACAGTCCAGTTTACTACCAAAATAAAGAGTTACTGAACATAATGTACAATGAGGATGAGTATTGCTGTAACACAACAGTGTACAAGAGTGGAGGGTATGGCTTGGTACGGCCAATAAGATAATATAGGTTACACTGTCTTACACTGGTGCTTCCTTGTCCACAACCCTGAATATATTTGACAGCTCGTCCACCAGGGTCTCATAACGGAACGACACTCGAATGTCGGGGACATTGGTGCGGGAAATATCATTGCCTGCTACTCCCTCCTTTGTGTAGTTGGGCCCCAGCCAGTACTGCTTTGTCTGTAACATACCAGCCAACACATACGGTAAAAGCTAACCGCAACTAACAAAAAAAAAAAAAATTACAAACTAACCCTTTTAGTGCCAAGAATCGAAATATCTGAATTCACTGCCTGTGCGAAAAATACCAGAGGCCAATAAATCGCCTCTCTATTTCTTTAAAATACAATTTACTGGTTGTTTTGAAAATAAATATTTCTATTAAAAAAATGTTTGCAATTGCAATGGATTAAAGGAACATTTAATTGTCAGTACAATGTTTTCCAACTTGATTATGTACTTTGATTGGTACTGAGTAATTTCAAATTTTTATTAATAATTGCAAATTTCTGCAAGATATGATGGCATTTTTCACATATGCACCTCAAAGAAATCTGGCACTAAAAGGGTTAAACAGACAATTACCAACATAGTACTGTATAACTTTCTGTGACCTGTGTTCTTAATGTGTATGATTCTGACATCTCTAGGTTTGGACTCAAAGACAGTTGCCCAGTTTGCCAAGGTAGAATCATTGCCAGTAATATAATAGCCATGCTTAAGAGGGATAGAGGTACTGGAAATACAATGAACAAAGTTTAAAAGTACTAGTCACACTGTTTTTTCAAGTTGGTGTACTGGAAAAACATGCACAAAAATTGCACCAGCATCAAAGAAAATCAATCCAATCAACAAGTTAAAATACCAATCAAAACTCATATATACCGTATTTGCCAGCATATAAGACAACTGTTTTTACTTATTTTTAGCCTTCAAAAATTTCTACTCGTCTTATATGAAGGTGTGAAAATTTTTGGTAACCTAAAAATTGTTTGAAAGTTAAGCTGTAAGCTGTGGAGTTGTATGATGTTCCAAGGAATTGCGTTTTCCGCCACAAATGAAAACAAGTGCCCCATTTTTTTAATAAAATTTATGGTACAAAATTATGAGCATCACATTCGTAACAAAGGCAAATTTTACCTCGCAGCAAAGGGTGCATCACTTGGCAATTGACGCAGCTGGAGCACGTGCCTAGATCCTTCATCTCACCAGCCCACAACTCTCGGGCAGAGAAAACGAGGATCTAGGTCAGCATGCTTAGATACTTTGTACGCCAGCACAAAACTCGCGGGTGGAGAAAACGAGAATCTAGGTACCGCGAGCCTAGACCATTTGTCTCGCCAGCATAAAACACTCGGACGGAGAAAACTAGGATCTAGGAACCGTACCACACATTCATGTGTCTACTGTCTAGTGCTAGGCTGAGAGGCGACAACAGTGCACAGGAATGCGATGACCTTGCAAGAAGCTGTTGTAGCTCGACGTTGCCATGTAGCGCCCGGCTTGCGTTGCCAAGTCGCGCACAGCTGCCCGCAACTGATGATGTCGCTGGCCACGTATACCGCCGCCGTGCATTTCCTTGGCTCTTAGGCAGTAGTAGTCAATGTTATTGGTTTATGTGTCTCCTATAATGTTTATATAACTGTAATAAATGCACTTAAAATATTTAAACTAAATTTTTAATGTTTCTAGCAAACGAAAAAATATATTTCTGTCTGGAATTTCAAAATTAATACTAATTTACTTTTTTTTTTCAAGATTTTGTACCTTGAAAACCATGACTTGTCTTATGTGCGGGGTCATCCTACATGACGGCAAATACAGTAAATCTAGTCAGGTATTCACTCAACTAAATAACAATAACAAATTACAGTACAGTGTACTGTACAAATATTTTCAGCACTTAAGACACTAACAATTATTTTAGGTTTGCTTCACATTTCTGAACAAAAACTGAAAGTCATAAAAAAAACAAACCATTATGGCCTATTTTGCTTTCTCTCATAGCATAATCTCATATTGTATATTACAGTCGGAAAACAGTAAACATATAAATGACGTATTACTATTACAAAAAAACTTGTTAGGATGTTAACAGTTTCAGACTAATTGGCACATTGCACACCACTTTTTATCCAACTAACAATTATGACTGTAATTAACCTTGTAACGCGTCTGCTACGTCGCCGTGTTGCTGTTGTTATTTATATATATGTTAAAAGTTACGATGTCCCTGTTCGCGGCGGCAGAATGTGGAGGTGCTGCTTCGCTCTGCCGTGTTGTATGTGTCGACTGTAGAGTTATATATGTTTGTGTGTCGTTCCTTGGCACACTGCGACATGTGTAACGGGTTTACGTGCTTTGGGTTATTGTTGTTACTGCAAGAGGTAGCTTGCAGGATGACGATACCAAAAGAAACACACCTATTTGTTTTACGACTATTTATTTGCAGTTGCGATTGTGATCCAATATAAATAGGTGTACATTGTCAACAACCAAAATAACAAGATTAACCGGTGACGTGACCAGAGATAGTTCGCCCAAAACAACTACTCCCGAGTGTCTGCCCAAGACAATAGAGACGCACTGTATTGTGGTTTACAAACTTAGTACTCGTAATCTGCTTCACTCATGAAGATGGCTATACTATTCTATATGGTGCTATACCTTGGCACGCCTGGAGTTACTGAGTACAAAAGAGAAAAGTAAAACTGTTAAACACAATGAAATTTAATCAGAGCGATTTCGCCCCCGAGGCTTGACTTCCCCGCGCCAGCGCTCCCGTACACGTCCTCCCTGCCCCGCCATGACACTTCGACTGACCAAAACATTCAGCCGACCATCATTCTGCGACCGTCCACGAGCTCCGATGAAACACAACTAACCGATGACAAACACAAACAAGAAAAACTTAGCCGGCCATCTCCCGGCAACCGGTCACGAGCTCCGATGTACAACGACTACTGACCGATTACAAACATAAACAAGAAAATTTAGCCGGCCATCTCCCGGTGACCGGTCACGAGCTCCGATGAATCAGAACTAACTTTCCTGGGCGGACACCCGGACTTGC
Source organism: Medauroidea extradentata (assembly GCA_003012365.1). NCBI lineage: Eukaryota > Metazoa > Arthropoda > Insecta > Phasmatodea > Phasmatidae > Medauroidea > Medauroidea extradentata. The sequence goes on along the minus strand of PNEQ01094532.1, from coordinate 17,339 downwards.
TCGGCCGAGCAGCGGAGGGATACATCAGGATCCAACTTGCCTAAAAAGCTGGTTAATTAACGTTTATAACCTAAAAATTGTATGTAACATAGATACTGATAAATTTACAAAGCATTTTATTCCATAATACCAGCTAAATATTCATTAGGTTATTAAATGGGGATGTGCAGCGTCATCAATCTGTCGCGGATCACCATCTTCACGGAGTTTTGCGCCCGACACTACCACCCACGTCGATCGAGAAACGCCCGGCAGAGATCATCGCATTCCCGCACGTCCCTGTTCGTGCCTCCAGGCGAGTGAACTCTGGCCTGCCTGCCAGATAAATCCGTCCAAGCACAGGCTAGCTCAGAGCTTATTTGAAATTTTAAAAGCCAGCACTTCTCGGTACGTGCTTCCAAGCAAGAGAACTTTGACCAGCCTGCCAGATAAATCCTATCCCAGGAGAAGCAAGCTAAGAGGCTACTTGAGATTTCAAACATCCAAACAAGGCAAAATATAAGAAACGTTTACTTAGAAAGGTTGCTTGAAATTAAATTAGCTTTAAAATGAGTCCAAACATGATATAAATCCGATAAAATTGACACGTAAAATTAAATACTTTTCTCTTGCTTTAAAGTTAAATTTTAAATAGACTTTTAATGTTAATTTCTCTATTAGCATCCCCAATTAATAGGTTGGATCCCGCCGTATACATCCTTATCCCTGGTTAAGTTGGCCTACTTAATTTGTTATAAACAACAAAGAAAAAAAATATTAATTAAGACAAAAAAATTGAATTTACTGTATGATAAGAGGCCAAGTAAGTGCTACGTGCCAGTGCACATCACAACCTGTACATTTATACACTGTTATGTTATACCAAAAATATTCTATCTGAAAAACAATATAGGCAAGATTTACATAGGCACAAAACTAGAAATTCAGGGTGTCTAAATGTACCACACGGTAGACTCAAAAAAACTTCTAATAGTTAAAGAAAATTAGGAAATAAACTAATTTTTAATCTAAGACCTCCTGATTTTATGTATACTACATACATATGTCATTTAATATGTTTGAATGTAGATTGCATTAGTGGCTGGTGGCTAGACCTTTTCATTCTATAAATGAGTTTTGTGAGTGTAACTGTTCTAAGACATTTTTGTCTTTAAACTTTTTTAACAATTTTGACTTAATATTGTTATTTTATTACATTATATTATGTACTTATTTGATGTTGTCTATGGCTGCAATTAGTTTCTCCAGACAATAAAATATAAATCAACCAATACACCTACATATCACATGCACCCATGTAACGTATCCACCCAAATTTTAATATACAATAACTGGATAAAAAATTTCCTGTAAATTTTGTGCAGGTACTTATGTACTATTACACAGCGGCAAGCTAACAGTACACTTCAACATTTCTTGAAACATTAATTCAAAAAAATCTTTTGAGTTCAAACTGCATCACTTATGCCACTTTTAACAGTCAAACGAGAACTGTTAACTTCCTGCTTGCTGGCTTGTTTGGCTGATGGGAGGAGCAGACGGAAATTATTCTTCTAAATCCCCCACTCTGCTTCCCTCCCCTCCTGCCCAATAACAGATTACTGAACTCGGCAGAATGAAAATGAAATAAAATAAAATAAAAAAACTACTGGTATGACAAATATATGCCATGTACTGTAGAACCTCATTACTACAAACCTGAAGGGGCCTAAATTTTTGTAGTTTGTAATAACGAGGTTAGTACTAACAGGTGTTAACAAAAAGTTATCAAAAGTTATTTCCAGGATAATTTGTTCCAAAATAAAAACTTTCATGCCCTCATCAAAACTTCTTTTAACCACTGAGCTTGATTTTACATTATTTTATGTGTAACGGATTAACGGGTCTTTTCATATTTTAATTTTTGTATTTTTCATCTTATTTCAAGGGGAAAGAAAATCACTTTGAATTAATGAGAGCTTAGTAGTATCAACAGGGTTTGTATTAACGAGGTTTCACTGTAGTTTGAATGTATGTTCCATGGGGAATTGTTGACAGTTCAATCAGCACACAGTGTGTGGTTAACGAAGCAGTTTCTCCTAATCTCAGATGAATAAAATGTGTGCCAACACAACTGTACTGCACTGACCAAGTCTGAGTGCGTGCACATGGGTTAGTGAATCACCGCAGTATGCTACGCTCACTATTCGAAGATGCATGAACTCATGTATGGCACGCAACCCACTTTTGGAAGTGCTAAATTAGGGGAAAAAATGTGTACGTAACACATGGGTGTACTATATTGTACAGCAAATGCACATTTACATCACACAAAATTAGTATTTCCTGTACACTCATAAATAAAACTCAAGCTATAGTATGCAAGGTCACTCAAAGTAAAGTTCTCCAATACTCTAATGACATAAATAAATAAATAAAATAATAACAATAAATAAAACAAAAATTATCCTTTCATATATAAATGCATATTTCCTTGTGGTATTTTATGAATAAAAAGCTGTATTATTCATAGACTGTATCACAGTGGAACATATCATATATACACTGCAAAAGCCAGCAAATCAAAATTAACTGAATGCAAAAAAATGATTTATGAAAGTTATCCCATTTCTACGGCTAGTGTTGAGAAAGGGTAGGGAAATGTATGTGTGTGTAGAAGTTACCTTGTGAGGGAATCCACTCATGAGGACGCTGTTCCTAGCCAGTTCGCACATGTCGCAGGAGCTCAGCTTCCACACTTGTGCTGCTATGCTGTACTCCTCCATCAGTGGCTCCTGCAAACATACAGAGTACGTACAGCACATTCAGTGTGATGATATTAGGCACTCCAGAGAAATACAATTAAATGCACAGACCACTAAAACTGGTTTTTGAAAAACAAGTAACCCCTCTATTCTACAAGAAATTCCTTGAAGGGATGGGGAAACTAGTCAACAGTTCACAGCCTGAAAACTAATAGAAATAACAGGCAAGTAAGCATATTTCTCTAATCTTTCTATTACTAACTTACCCATCTGACATTTTCTACTACAGTACCAAGAAGTAAAGATTTTAGTGTGACATGTAGTAAAACAGGACATGTTTGTTGTATATGTGTGGTTCTCTATGGATTTCATGGTATGCTGTATTGTTGAGAAAGAAGTGTGGTGAGGGTGTGATGGGCATATGACTATAATTATTGTCACATTTAGGGTAAGAATGGTAACTTGTGTCAACATAGGGTCTAGCAGATTCATATAGTCTAAACTGAGTATCCAAAATATTTATAATTATATGTTTATAGCTCGTTAGCCAAGAGGCGATTCTTCTGTTTGGTTTCCTGACCTTGGAATTATGTATGGGTGTGTTGCAGTTGGTGACTAGGTTATGAAGGATCGTAGGTATGAGTGCATTATAGATGTGGTGGCAGGCATGTATTTTTCCTATAGCTGACTGAAACTATATATAATTGCACGCCATAATCTTGTGCTGGCAGTTCGCAGCTTATTTTCCTCTGGTGCGGAGCAAATTATTTTGTGGAATCATGACAATTGGACACATACAAGGGCAGCAGCCGTATTGTTGTTATGAGTTAGTTGAAGAGTTGAAATGTAACGTGCACGGGCAGCACCCATGATCGTAAACTCTTTGAGAATCTCTTTTTTGGACAATGCAACCTCTTTTCTGTTAAATTCGCTTCCACTCTTGTACGTGACCGTTGGTTCCTAAATGTAGCCGCATCATTCATACAACGTGCTTTTGGTAAAAACTTAACAGTGCTCATAAGTACACAAAACAGACAGCAAGGTACAGTACTATCATTTACATTTGGGGATGATGTGATGTAAAGAGAAGTAGGCCCAATAAATAGTTCTTTCGCCAAACTCGTTGCCTGAATCATTTCTGGAATGGTACTTCCAAATGCATTTGTGTGAACTGTAGCACGTGTATCGCTATCGCCTCAATGTCTGTCTGTTTGACATACTGCAAAGTTTTGTACCATGTTGCCGGTCGAACTTACAAACAAGTCCCCACCAACAGTCTCTCAGCAGCTGTAATGTTACGCAAGTTATTTTAATACTTTAACCATTGTGTGCAAATACATATTTATATGCTTAAAACCACAAGAAAATACTAAATTTAAAAAAGCCTGAATATAAATAGACAGCCCACTTTTAAAGGAATTAAGAGTTTTTTTATGATGTAAGATAGTGCACATTTAATTTACCATATTTACATATTTTTAATTGTATGATCTGTATTTTAAAATTTAGGAATCAATTTGCTTGAATTTACTTCTCCAGAAGATATGTTTTTAAGAAACTACAAAATGAAAAGTATTAAACTTGTTTTCTTAACTGTAAATACATAACTGGATATTAGTAATGACTTGAACTAAATAAAATAAAATATTTTATGATTTTCCCGCAGAGACTGAAAAATTGTAACAAAATAATTCTGTCACAAAAATTAAAACATTGTTTCATTTTAGGCAACTACAGATACATAAACTCAGCAGTTAAACTCATTCAGTAATACCTAATTTTATTTTCATTCTCTTCATCCTTGATTAGATATGATGTGACACAAAACAGACGTTCTATAGTGAATGTTCTTAAAGTGTGCCTGAACTCCTAAAATCCTCACAATTGTACCATTTTATCCACTCCGTAAAGAAAATTATTAATACAGCTCATAATGACCCAAGTACTTCGGCTTCTTTACTACTCTGCCATAACTTTAATAAATTTCACATATTTCTCAATTTTCGGTTTCACATTCTCTTACACGCAAAGTTCAGATTGGCTCTTTAGTATATTTTTTAAGAACAATTTACTTGTTTGTTTCCTTCATTTTGTATGGTAAGGTTTCAAATATATTTCATAATTTACATCGGCACATTTAAAATCCCTTTCATCAAACCTTAATATGTATCATCATCATGGCTAAATGTAATAATGTTGTTTTCTAGATCCCACAATTTGTATGGATTTTATTTACTTGCAAAACGTGTCTCTTTTCACTGACTTCCAATTTGTTTCATTTTGGTTAAATATGTAACGAAGCAAACAATTTTGTTGTCAAAACATGTAACTTCAAGCAGGCAACCACAGTTGCCACTCTACCGGGCACTATATGGTATGCAGTTAAATTATTTTCTGTTACCCATGCACCAATGCCAGTAAGTCACAAGTCACAATCTGAGAGTTAGAGCAACTAAGAACTGAGCCTTGCTTCAAGCCTGAACACAAAGATGTATGTTTCTTTATTTAATCCTATTTCTGTATGCCCTTCATGTTAAAGTAAGCAACTAATATGGTCATTCCAAAAGATTTAAAAACCAAAGAAATTAGGGTATTGCAAATCTTTTAAATACTTTCATTTTCAATTTTGAATACAAATTAATGTGAAGAAAATTTTTTTTAGAAACAAATATTCAGAAGTAACAGATTTTTGGTATAGATATTGAGTGTTTGATTATAGAAATGCAATTTTAAAACTTTGCACAAAATTACTGAATATGAAAAACTTCTGTAAAAGTCACACCTGTCTTTTTCACGACAGAAAAACAGTAGCACAAGGACATATCATTTATTTACATTTTGTGAATGCACCATTAACACAACTGATGGCGTCCACTTGAAAATTTACTCAAAAATGTATTTCTGAGTGTTACAAAGAGTATTGGCTGTTAGTTCACAATCCACGTCGTAATTAGAGGACCTTACGTTTGATGCGCAATTGTTTTAATTCAGCCAATCATATAATATTGACGAAGTCACACACACCTTAGTTATGGAAGTTTTAGTAAATGCCATGTTCGAAATGTTTTTTTTATTGTGATCTTTGGCTGTAAAAAGTCAAAAATTAAGATTATCATGTCAGTGGTGAAAGTGCATATACATTATGTTTATTACGTGCTGATTAACATCTAATACCAAAAAGTGATGGGGAAAAAATAAGTTAAAATAATGAACTTAAAAAGTAGTAGGGATGTGCGAATATTCAAAACTTCGAATATTTTTCGAATAGTAAATGTGTATTATACAAATTCGAAAAACAAATACCAGATTCCCAAATTTCTAAGTATTCTAGCAATTTTGAATAGTGAAATTTAAACAATTTCTTAAAATAATCTGAGCGGATAACAAGGCTTACAAGCATAACATAAGTTAATGGATTTTACCGTTTTCGTGGATATTTAAAGGTTAAAATAAATATAAGGAAAAGAACTGGCATTCACTGATATTTTCAACATAAATATTTACACATTCCTGTGTGGCATCACATTTGTGGCCACAGATATACTCGCACAGATACTCATTTATCATTGTATACTTTACACTCGAAGCGTAGCGATACTCACTAACGGAACCTCTCTACATATACAAGGTGGCGCCAGTGGTGCTGATCGCAGTAGCGGCAGCGAGAGTTCGATGTCTACCTAGTTACCGTACATACATCTATGAAAAGGGTTTTTTACGCCATTTATTTACATTTAACGAAGTTTATTTACATAAATTGTTTGCTGCGGGTTAGTTAATAATTATTTTCGTTAAGTAAAGAAACAAAAAATACTGTGGATACCTACAGATGTCGCAAGGAGTGGGACAACAAATTAAAATGGACAAAACGTTGGGAAACAACATTACAGTAAACCCTCGTTTCATCGGACCTCCATTCAGCGGACTTCGTATTTAACGGACAAAATCTGGCGATACAAAATTATTCCACCGTCAGGTCTACTTGTCACATGCAGCACAAGACCTACCTGGTTATTATGCTTTGATGAGTGACACCATCCACGCGCATGGTTAGCCGTGTAAGATGGTAGACAGAGCTATTTTTAATTGCGCATTGGGGTATGTGCCGTGTCCAGGCAAGAATGATTGTCTACCTGAATTTTTTACGGAACTGTAAGGTCAACAGCGCAATACCTACCTGGTTATTGTGCTTTGGTGAGTGACATCAGGCGTGCGCACAGATAGCAGCGTAAGACGGTAAGCAGAGCTAGTCGCTCATCGGTGTTTTGACGTGTCCGGGCAAGAACGACTGTCGTGTCTACTTTGTTTACGCAGTTGATGTACGTACACGATAAAGATTATGCGTTTTTAAAAATGAAATGGCGTCTACAACAGGACAGAAAAGAAATAGAGTAACTTTGAAATCAAGCAAAAAATTTGAACTAATAGAAAAGTTAAGAGGCCCGTGTTTCGGTAGCAAGTTGTGTGATGATTATAATGTCAAGAAACAGAGTCCGACATTTGTAAAGCAAAAAACTAGTTAAAGAGTTATGTGTTGAAATATGATGTTGAATAAAAAAAAATTGGCACTGTTGGATCCAGGAAACACGTGAATCTTGCTACCGCATCTTCACACGACGAGGCAAAGTATGTTCAACAACGCTCGTGTGGTGTAAATGTACGATGTGTAGAGAGATAAAATCTGCCGCGGACAAACTAGCGCAACACATACCTTTCTCACGCTCAGCCCTTTAGAAATTATTAAGGACGGCGGCTAGATTATTATCTGACAGACACGGTATACGATAGTGCGTCGCGATGCAAACAGCATTTTTGGATGGAAATTTTTTATTTGTTATGTATTTAGTAAATAAACACTTTGCTGTGAAATACAAAGCAGTAGCTCAAGTTCACGTGTCACACGTTACCACGCAACGTAACATGAAACCAAGCTGATAGCAAGCCGCTTGCTGTCCCTCTCTTTCTATTTTTCCACCGCCCATCTCCCTTGGTTATCCCAATGAGCGGACAAAGGCCCTTGCTTATCTTTCTACTCCCGCCAGTCAGCACAAACCTTCCCCCTCGCCCTCTTCAGCCGATTTGACCATAACAAACACGTAGCATTACTACGCGTATCACACTGCTATAAATCTATCGGTTTGTTGTCTATTTTTGTGTGCCGATTTTGGTACTTCGCGATTTACCGGACATCTGATTTACCGGACCACACCTCCCCCCAAATAGTCCGGTAAAACGAGGGTTTACTGTATCAGCTTTTGGTGTAGTATGCAATTCTGACAGTCCATGCTGGAACTTTATGCACGGGTAACAATGAGCCCTTGTAAACAATTTTGTAAGTAAGAAAGGCCATGAATTAAAACGTTAATCCATATCCTCGAGCACCTAGGTCAAACAGTATTCAACGGAACATAAATAAAATTAATAAATAAACGTGAGTGTTCTATGGGCAAACTTTTTTTTTATTACTGATATAATTTTGTTTGCTAATACAGTCTGTCCCATAAGTCAGATGTCAAACGGCAAACAGAAATTTGTGAAATATGGAATGTTTTAATAGTGTTGTAGAGTGTTGGCGTAAGACAACAGCAGTGTTTTCACTTTTATGTGTCATTAAAACAGAAAATGCTCAAACTGATGGTCACAATGTACTTTGCACATGTGTAAGCGATAGTTCAAATAGCTTTTTACACAATGTAACATGGTAGGCATGTAGTAGTAATGTTGCTATTTCCAATAACATTTCATTACACTACAACAGTATCAAAACATTCCATATTTCACCCATTTCTATTTGCCCCACGAGACCGGACTCATGGGACATACTGTATAGTTAGACAATTGAAAATGTTCAAAATTTCTATACAACTACTCTACAAATGCTTCCAAATGTGAAACACGTAGGAAGTTTCGTTGTTAATTTACCAAAAATTAGTTTGAACAGTCTTTGTAAACATTACCATTACATTGTTTCCTTTCCTGCTTACTAAGATCTAATTTTCCGTAGTATTGTAATCATTTACTAGATCTAATTTTCCATAGTACTGTAATAATTTACTAAGTATTAATTTAGCTTTCAAATTTCTGTAGTAAGATTCTTCTAAAACATTACAAAAAGTTTTTTTTTTTTTTTTTTAATTTTTATCTTTAGACAGTCCAACCTCACTACTATGACAAGCCAAACCACCCGGTTTCTACCCCTTAAAACAAGTTTTTTTTATCCAAGTTCATGTCAAACTGTCACCGGCGTAAACCAGACTATTTTCAAGAAAGTAATAATGATTTCATGTAATAGGCATAATTTTTCTAAACAAATTGATACTAAACAAGCTTATAACAGTTACACAGATTTTCCAAAAATTTTAAAAGTGAGCGCGAGCGATGAGTGCCGTGGCGGGTATAGACAGAATTGCGTAACAATGCGCGGGACTTGGTGGTGGCTGCCTTGCAGCGGATTAACATCAGGGATCTAGGTATGCAGTCGAAAAAAAGTGGCGGACAGCATGAGAACTAAGATGCAGATACGGTTTTGCTGTTCTGTCAGAATCCTTTACTGTGCATCATGCAGAGCAGGTTATTCTAGTGCCGTGTTCTAGCGTGCATCATAAAATAAAAACATATTACTGAACTGTAAGTATAACAAGCCGGCACAAAAAGACAAAGAGTTGAGGTAAATATCGCGTTACTTTGAGCATAGTACATGTAATCAGTGATAATTCTATTCCTGACAAGGAGTACAGTGGTTTCAACTTAATATAGCTGAGTGTGGTGCAGTTATTTTCAAATGTTAACAGTGAACAAACCAGAGCAACCATCAAAAATACTTTTTGGTAAGAAACTTTGGGGAAAAATAAATATTTCTCAGCAAAATTTTAAGATAATTGCTGGCTTTGTTCTACACTGTTGAATGCATGTGCCCATTCACACTGTGGCACACGTTAAATAATTTGCGGGCTTGCCCAAGACATGTAAAAATCAGCTTGGACAGGTGGCGTGTTTGCCAGCAAAAATGAGTGATGACAACATTGGTAATTACTTTATTTTCACGCGCTAATCGTGAACTGCGTTTATCTGCGACACAAAGCTAAGTTCCAAGCCAATATTCAGTAGTAACAGAAGTGGGCACACATATCCGCATTGACTTTGAGCAAGGTCACAAGTTTGCAACTATATTCTGGCAGTGTGCCGTTAGAAAATGTGTCAGGCTTACATTGAACGCTACCAAATCTAGACAGAGAGTTTGTTGAAAAGAAATGTGAAAGCTGGTTTTCACACACGGCCCACCACCCGTGATAATTTTCTTGATTTTAATTTTTTTCTTCCCCTTCAGTTGTCCAAACAGACTCATCCTAAGACAAAAAAAAGGTCTCTTACCTACATTCCCATGGTCCCGTTCGTGAGTGAATCAGTGAAAGAGAGAAAACGCTATCTTATCCACCAGGCACTCCTCGTGTCTCGTGTACGTGCACAACGGGAGACAATTATTCTTAGCAAAGACACTGAATATGTGAATGTTCACAGTTATTCAGTCAGAACATGCAGTTCTTGTTCCAAACAGCAATGTCATCATCTGAGCTGAGCAGAAGTATTTTGGGATGGCCTTACAACAGTGTGTCTGGTGTCTGCGCCGTGTGTGTCTCTATCTATCTATCTCTATATCTATCACTATCTCCCTCTGTCTATCTATCTCCCTCTGTCTATCTGTCTCTCTCTGTCTATCTATCTCTCTATCTACATCCCTCTATCTATCTCTCTCTGTCTATATATCTCTCTATCTATCTCTATCTATCTCTATCTCTCTCTATATCTCTACATCTCTCTACCTCTTTCTCTCTCTCTCTCAGAGAGAAATGGGCTGATGCGCCTGGCCATGCCGCCTAGGATCTAGGTGCTCGCCCAAACAATTTAGCATTTTATAGCAGATAAAGTAGACTTCACATTTTTTCGTGGTTACTTCACATTTGCGAAAATTCTGGAAATCTAATTATCGCTGAATTCTAATGAACATACAGTATTTTAAATAATCTTTCCTGCTCGTGATATGTTAACTTTTTCCATTTTATCCCTTTTAAATTACTTTTTTTTTTTTAACGGGGATTGAGAATACTGTCATCCCGTCATAGTTACGTTTTTGTCGTAGTAGCCGATGTAGTTGCGGGGCTCAGCTGTACATGTAGACAAGAAGTAAACTACAGTATATCAGGTGTGGAATCTGTAGTAAGCATTTATTTGCAAAAACAATTCTGCAAGTTCTCACAAATATAATAAAAGTAAAAAACAGACGAAAAAGCAGTATATTGCTGTAAGAACAGGTACAAATTAACAAAAACTAATATGTTTTAAGAATGTTCAAGGTTATCAAGTAAAATATGCTAAATTTTGATGCTTTAATTAATAAAGCAAAGTGGATTTCTATGTCTCTTTCTAAACGCAAGATTATGCACTGGCAAATGCATACCTAATTTAAAGAAACATTTTTTTTTTTTAAAAATATCCGAAAATTATTCGAAAAAAATAATGTGTGTTCAAAAACTATTCAAAACACTATAACCACTATTCGTACATCCCTAAAAAGTAGTCACTTTACCTTGGACTTCTTACCTTCTAAGTGACAAACAACAGGGACTATTTCTTATTCCTCTAAAAGTCGATATGATTAAATAATTTAACTTACCCATGATAATTGGATGGTGTTACACATAACCAGACTAGGCATCAATGTTTAATTATCAGTAAAACCTGATTTAAATTCTTCAGATTTTATACGGTCTTAGCAATAGTATTTTAGTTCTATAAAGTCAATACCATTTATAACAACAGGCTATAGGATTAAAATACTTCTTGTAAAACTGTTTCAAAGCTGAGAAATATTTTATACGTAACTAACTTGGCACATATTCTGTTTATCTGGAACACTGTCCAATTAACACAACAGGATGGATTACATTAAAAAATATTTTTTACCACAAATTTTAACAATGTAGATGAACAAAAGAAAATAATTTAATGAATTATAAATGAATAGTAAAATGAATTACAGGAAAATGTCAGTTACAAAAAATATCTATAATAATTTATTTTCTCTCTCCAAAAAATGTATAACCTATTCAGAACCATATACTGTACTTAAACTGCTGCATTTATACAGTAAACTCTCATTACTGTATTTGTACTGACACAAAAAGAAATAATGCTAATTAAACAGGAAAATTTCTTAAAAGAAGTTAAAATACACATGGAAATGTAAGCCATGTGCCAAATAATTTAACTTATCAAGCAGGAAACTTCTTTGGAAGGTTTCACAAGCAGCTAAATATACTAATTTCCCGTAAATGTGCTGCGTACTGGAATGAAACGTTACCTTGGTAAAGTGGAACTGCAGAGGGTCGTCGGTGGAGAGGCTGATGCAGAGGCCACGAGCCAGGTACTCCGGGAGGGGGTTCCGGTGGTAGTTGAGGAACAGGGAGTTGTTGCTAAGTGGTGACATGGCGATGCCGATCTGTGCCAAGTAGTACAGGTACTGCAACACTGGCACCTGTAGCATGCCACACACACACACTATGTTACATAAACACATCTTATTACATCACTGCAGAACACACTAATTGTATTCAAACTGATCTAAAATACTGTGCAAGTCAAGAAACAATAACAATCATACAAAATGTTGCACAAAGAGGACAAAGAAGACATACATATGTAACTTTCACCATTTCAGCAATTGCTTTTATTTTATTCTTCTTATTTTAAGTGAATGCTTTATGCATCAACAAACAGCATCAAGGTCTTGGTGGGGAACACAAACAAAGGAGAGTGACAATATGTCTCCAACTGTCATGAGGAAACATCTCAAAATTCCTATGAAGTATGGAGTGATTTTAAAAAAACCTGGGAAACTAACATCAGCGTGGCCAGATGTTACTCAAACCCAAGTACGTATTCTCAAATGTGAAGCAACCGTTTTATCAATGTGCCACATGCCTTGTACTCGCACTACTTCACTTAAGTGAAAAACTACTACTACAAAGAATTGTTTAATAGTACTATACAAAGAATTGTTTACAAGTTCTGTACAAGGTTCATGGTACAGCCTGTCTTAAGTAGCATCACATCATGAGGTTCTGAATTTGATACTGAGGTTATGCCACATAGGATGCCATTATTAAATGAAAGAGAATTCAAATTTACTTCTCAAGGGTCTCACTTTGTTCCTCATTCAACGTTCCAGAGTAATAAGAACCGACTAAATGAGCTCAACAAGTTTAACATCTAGTTCAAACAAAAGTCTGATAGCCATGTACATGAGCATCAGCTAGTTAACAATTTGTTCAAACAAGAGTCTGATAGCCATGTACATGAGCATAAGCTACATATATTATTATCTATAGCTGTAGGTGTTTAACTGTTAACTGGAGTACTCAGTTTAGGTAACTCCTGCTATGTTTTCTTCGGCAACACTGAACTAACATTTCCCTAAACCTGGTGACGAGTCACAGCAGATAAAAATATGTGAACCAAGGTCACTGGAAATTTGGATATAAAAGAGTGTACACAAAATTTATCAAGTACAAGAACAATACTGCCTCCAGTGAATATTATTAATTTGGAAATTGAAGCATGCACACACACGCCCAGGAGTGGGTCTAGATTTTCAATTTGTCTGTGTGTATTTATGAGGGGCAATACTTCATGTTGTTACAAGGTTGGTAGTGGTGACCAGCCATGGCAAGTGGGAGACAACAAGTCATTGGATCCCTTCAGTTTATGTAACTGTATAAATTGTCTTATTAAAATGCTCATTCAACTAGGCGAGCTTCCTCTTTTGACAACTTCCTCGTGTCAAGACATAACAGGGTGGACAGATTAAAGTCATGTTGACACAGTCCACATGCATGTCGAGACTACTGACTCGTGGAAAGGAAAATAAGTACTGTCTCATTAGAATTTTTAAGAAATAGTAGGTATCAATGGCATGGTTGGAATTTCTGTAAGGGAGGTGTTTTGGCCTTAAAATATTATAAATGAATACCAACCCCTCTTTAAAAGGAATGGGGTCCAAAGTCCCTCCCCCACAAATATTTGGATTTCAAGGTATGAAATAGTGCTATTTTAGCAGTTTTCGAAACGAAACATTGACTATTCTACTGGTGAAAATATTTTTAATTTTTTTAATATTAAATTTGTTTGTTGTTAGAACTTGTTTAAACTTTTTTTGTTGCTAAGGGAAGGGATAGTAACCATGAACACCTACATTCTCCTGGCTACATCCTTGGTAAGTACGTATTAAATAATCCAATTTAAGCCAGTGTTTTACACAATTCTGTTATTATTTTTTTAACAACCATAAAACAGTTTCATGTCAATGTGAAGGTATGAGAAGTCACGTCCCCAACGACATCCACTCTAACTAACTCCCCTTTCATGGAGCTGCTTATGATGAACACAGTAACAAGAACTTTTCCTGAAGGCTGAGATCAACAAATTTCAAACTAGTGTGAAACATGTTTCAATAGACCTCGAAGACATCAACAAAAGTACAAAATACAACAAAGAGGAAAACTGGGGAAACTGATATTGCATGACACTGAAGGCTACAAGCAAAAGCTGATGAGCAACAGTTATGTGTGCATTAGCAAGAGTCTTACCTTCCTGAGCAGCAGGCCGTGTGAGATGTTCTCAGCGAGCATAAAGCCACAGACAAGGTGCTGTACGGGGCCCGCTTCGCCACAGTGCGGCCGCAGGACAAACGTATTCAGTCCACGCTCCCTGCAGCACAGTAGTACGGTACCGTCAGTCAAACCCTGCTTTCATTCTACGGCTGGAGCCAAGGTAGGACTTATAAAGTTACCAAACTGAACTACCACCACAGCACATCAGCCTGAGTCTGGTTTCTCACAATAATCTTAGCTCTACTGACAGTACAGGTTCACAGAACTGTGTTCTTACAAGGAGATACAGTATTTTAATGTGTTCTATTTCCTGTGAAACTAACACTGTACTTGAATGTAATTTGAATATGAAATGTGTAAAATGTAAAATAATGTTTATATGGTTAAATTTCTCGATTTTAGGTTAATGAGTTCAGCCAAAACCAACAAATTTGTACCAATTTTGTGTACATTTCTTCACAACAAAATGGTAATACCAACCAAAGCTTGTTGGATACAATTGGCTGTAATATTATAATTGTGTCACCACTTCGAAATGTTGTGCATACAGAAGTCAACTATATGTAGCTGGTTCTTACTTGCTCACCACCTGCCTTATTATTGCTTATGAGTGCAAGACATGCTACTGGTCTTACTCTCGAGAATTACTCCTAAGCCCAATGTCATTTCTATTGTTTGAATACTTGGGCAAGGTAATGATTGCAAGGCATGTGTGATCACAACGAGTACCGTAATTACTTGTGTGACGTGGCATCCTTATTTTGTAACATCTTACAAAGGAATTTAAGAAAACTCGCATAATGGGCACGCCTGTATTTTCTGTGACAAAAACACCAAAACGCTGATGTACCGTTCACTTTTTGTAAACATGGCATGTATGCACCATGTAAACAACTTGTGGCATACTCTCAAAATGTATCTCAGAACGTAGCATTCATGAGGTGTGAGAGTATCTATTTGACTGGACATGGTAACAGTCACAGCATATAAAGAAGAGGTTTTAACAGCAAGAAGAGGTCAACCTGCCAAACCACCAGTCTCCACATTCACAACTACAAGAGCACGTACTTGCTAAGGGCATATATGCACAAAAACTTGAATATTGATGACTGTTAGTTCTTTTATAATTCAAACATTCATTAAGGCAAGATAAGTGGGCTTTGTCTCTCGTTGATAGTGAGATCAATAGAGAGGGTAATTTGACTATGCATTCAAAGAGATTATAAATGGAGGATGCAAATATGAGTGCTTCAATAATCTTGTGGTTCCTTTCTGGATGTTTTTGGATTTGGAGATGTAACAGAAAATTTGCATTTGATTTTTGAATTTTTGTTTTCATTTCATAAAATTATGACAAACACAGGGAAAATTTATTAATATTATTGTGCGCCATACGACACAGAGTTCACTGAACTCCAGCAGCTGTTCCACTAGCAGCCTCTTGGTGCACTTTTTTTGTGAACTGTCTGCTGAGACATGCATGCGCATAACGCCAACAAGCAATGGCAATAGACAATTGACGGCTCTGAATGAGTTCAGAACGACAGTGATTGGCTGATACTTCTTGGGGTGGGCGGAGTCTTTGCCAAGACTGCCAAGAAATAGCGTTACTGTCACACAGTTCAGGTGCTGTTTATGCATGAAACAAAAAATTTAAAAGAAAAAAATATATGTCCATTACATTATCCATGATTTCCCGATCACATGAGTCAGCACATCTTAGCCAGAAATGATCAAAATTCATCCTTTGAATGTATTGAAACAATATTGTTTCAATCGGTTCATAATTTGGACATAACAAATTTCACTTGCATCACTTCAGAAACTACTTGAGTTGGGGTTTCATTGTATCCAGACTACACTCATTACTTCATAAAACTCTATCAAGTAGTGTGTACCGGTGGTGTAGTGCATTCTTTCGTTTTCTTGCAGCTATCAAATACAGTACAGTACATATGAAATTTTGCTCCCATATGTATGATATTTCATAAGTATAAGAGCACTGTTATGAGAAATACATTTAATTCCAAAAGAAACTTACAAAATGTATGAACATTTTTTACGAACAATTCAACACTGTGGCGGCATGCATTGGCGGCATATATCAATGATTTTCCATTCTATTTTCTTATGTATTAACATCATTACAGTATCTTAAATGAAGAAGGCTACATGTTAAATTTATAATGAATATAATATAAAATGCCCTATTTTCCTACTATAAATGTAAACTACGCAAAACATCGCTGTAGGTTTTCCCTTATTTTTGATTTAATAAATTGCTGCTTATATGCAGCTTGAGTATTGTTTTGCCTGATATATATATAACGGCTGTCATAACCATGTTAAACGATGACCGAGTTAAAGATGGGATGGCTGGTGTAGAGAAGCAAGTGGAAGGGAGGGGGTGGGTGGTAGAGCCGGCAGTCAAGGTCACATTCCTTGCGACGTTGCCCCATTGCAGCTTTGCTGCGCACAAACTGACCCGAGCATAATTTAGCAAAGCACATACCATAGGTACCAAATAGCTTTACACATGTGTTGGCTGAAAGGACATACTGAAATGAGTTGCGGGAGTGAGAGAGCAAATGCTGAACGGCTGGGTAAGGTCACACTCATGCTACAATCAGATGTTGCATCTGTCGCCCGCAACATTGTCACGTTGCACTCTCACCCGCCTTCTAGTTTTCTTTCTAAGCTTTACGTGAAAATACCGGGACTGAAGTAAGTATACTGTGATGGTACAAGCTACGTACTCCCACCTATGCACTGTTTATATTTCGTTTTATTTGTGCGCCGGCTAGCGGCAGAACACTCTCTTCTGTCTCGGGGTTCTCCAGTGGGGTCGTGGAACGATCAGACGCTTAAATGACGCACTCCACAATGACGCTGACAGAATAGCTTTTATTTTGTCTTCCTTTTTAACACC
>PNEQ01094526.1:0-12731 GCA_003012365.1 Medauroidea extradentata | reverse complement strand
AAAACGTGGCAAGAAATTGAATATCGCCTTGATGTTCTACGGGCCACCAACGGTGCACATGTAGAAGTTGCCTAATATGGCAAAAAAAAAAACTTTATGAGTTGCACATAATGTTCGTCCAAACCGCAGTTTGCTAGCATTTGTAGTTTTCTAGTTATGAATTTTTGTAATGAGGGAAAGACTTTATGGACACCCTGTACATAGTTTTTTTGTATTTCTAAAAAAAAATTGATATTTTTCAATTTTAATTTCAAAATTCAGTATTCCTTATTAAATACAAAAGCATTTTATTTTTAGTTTGTATATATATATGTCAAATCATAGCCTACAACATTGTTATACGCTATGAATTTTGTCGGTTTGGTATGTCAGTTGATTTTAGTGACATACTTAAAACCGTAGAAAGTGCAAATTTTGACGATTACGACTCATTACGCAAAAACTATGAGAAATACAAAAGTTTTCTAATATGAAGCTTTATTGACGATTTATGTCTAAAATAAAAAAATATCTGGTACCAATATAAAAATAAATAAAGACGTTCTGTTTGGCAGTTTAAGCTTCCTGTAACGTGACTTTTGCCGTAACATGTAACTTTTTCCCAGCCGTGACATTATACGGTTTCGACTAAAAAGTCAGCTAACAATAATTTAGTTAGTTAAATAATTAGCTGAAAGTATAGTATTTACTGGCTTGAAAAAATTCGTCAACATGGAAGAAACAGTTTTAAAGAAAATTGCCAAACAGATATTTGATACCTGCTCTCGTTTAGGGATAAAAAATAATTATAGCGAGAACAGTAGCAACTATGTAGATATATCCCATACAATAACAATTCGTGCAGTACAGTCGTTAAAAAGCGACATGCAGCAAAATCTGGAAACATTAAAAAATTTTAAAAATAATATTTTCTGTTCATAGGAGAACAATTCTGTTGGAGTAAATACGGAGCCACTGAACTAAGTATTAACTATGAAATGTAATTAATCAGTAACTTGAGTAATAGCGCAACATATACAAAGGCTACGTAAGCGAAATACATTGCAAATAAAATTAAATCTGTGAATTAAAAAAAATAATAAAACGTACAAAACTAAAGTATTTATTGGTTAATGTGTTTAAAAGCATTGCATATTTTTCGCAAACATTGTAAAAAAAACTAGGCCCTGAAGAAGTTATTCGTTATTGGGCTAATAATACGCTACTGCGTGCAAGCACTACCAAAGAGAACTTGCCAGATGAGTGAAAATAAAATACGTGAATATTAGATTTAAAACAAAGGGTAAGAGTTTGTTTTTCTTCAAATAAACAAATAAGAACAAGTGACACATATAACAATATGCAAGGAAAGGAACAGGGCATGAGTTTCATTGTGAAAGTATTTAATATACTCTTTACACAAGTAGGAACAAATTCCACGTCAGTCTTTGTAAAACATTGTCAGGAATGAATTTATTTCATTAAACTCAAGCTGAACGCTTTGGACGCGCGGATAATTTTTCTTACAAAAGTTTCCGGGTTTTCGCGCTTAATACGAAACACCTGGAGGCGGCTCACAAAGCGGCGCTGAGAGAGAGGGTTGTGAAAAGAAGGGTTGGCAGGAGCCAGAGCAGCAGAAGAGAGATATAATTAAGGAAGTTGAAGTGTTGGGATGCTCGCTGGGCGGAGTGACGAGTGCAGAGTGTCCGTCATGTCTCGTGACACGAGTATTCAAACTAGCCGACCTACCACTTGTACTATACAACTTGCTACTAAACAACCAGAAAGAATTTGCTTCCAGAGAATAAATTAACTGCGATGTCTCACTTCGGAATAATTTAACAACATTTTTTCTCGATCTAATCATAACATGAACTAAGTCACACGAACGGTATTTATTTGTTTAAGAGGGCCGCCTGCCCTGGACGCTAAGTGCTGTAAACAGCCTTGGCCAACACTAAGCGAGAGATGTCTGTTTAGGAATAGCATTTCAAAAACGTCACACTTGTGTATACCCATCACCGGTCTTCCATTTATCTACACTGTAAAAAAATTTCTTAAAATGTTTAGAAAGTAATTAACATAAACACAATATGGGACAGTTACTATACTTCCGTCTTGTATGCATTCAAACTTTTAAAGTTGTTACAATACAAGTCTGGTAACTTCAGTATACATTTGACTGTTTTATAAAATAACTTTAGGATTGTTACCATGAATGTCTAGGAACTATTCTACCATACTTACTTTCTTACTGCTCCTATACGCACATGTGGCAAATTTACAATCTATTTTTAGAGTGTACAGATGATTTTTCTCGCTGACAAAAATGCCGGAAATGAGAGTTTTGCGGTTCTTAAGTATGGAAATCTCGGTGCAAAGTATTTTAAAAGACAGAGGCGTGTAAAATACACGTGTATCTTAACACTATACGTCGTACAAATATAGAGTGTCCAGTGAATGTCTATTCAAGACGAG
This sequence comes from Medauroidea extradentata, assembly GCA_003012365.1. Taxonomy (NCBI): domain Eukaryota; kingdom Metazoa; phylum Arthropoda; class Insecta; order Phasmatodea; family Phasmatidae; genus Medauroidea; species Medauroidea extradentata. The sequence continues at coordinate 10,274 of PNEQ01094526.1, read as the reverse complement.
TTGTCGGTGAGAAGACGATGGCATTTTACATGCAAAATATGGCTACACATCACTGTAGTTAGTCCACTCTTGCGCTCCACAGATATCTTACTAATCTTACTACTACTGTTCTGACCTGCATATTATGTGTGCAGGTTAAAATCTCGAGCAGTCCAAACATTACTCTTCATTTAATTGACGTAACATACATCAAATAATACCTGGAAGTCGAACTCAAGAGGTGACTATTTCCTTGCTGTGTTGCTACATTTCTCACGTAAAATGTGGTCGTACAACATTTTTAACCCCCGACGCAAGGAGAAGGGTGTAATAAGTTTGACATGTCTGTCTGTGTATGTGTGTGTCTGGCTGTAGCATCGTAACTCCTAGACGAATTAACAGATTTTTATTTAGTTTTTCTTTTGTTTGAAAGGTGACATGATCGATTGTGTTCTTAGATCTATAATTCAAGAAAAATCTGTTCAGCCGTTCAAAGATTATCAGCTCTTTTCTATTTTTTTTAAATTTATATATATATATATATATATATATATATATATATATATATATATATATATATATATATATATATAGTGAATGTGAGCAATTCTACTGGTCTAATCGATCTGAAGTGTTGTATACTGTGAGTCGGTTTTTTTTTGTCTTAAATTTTGCAAGTTACATTTTCGTATTTCAATTAATGCAGGACTCGCGTGTTGTTCTTTTTATGCGGTAGGTCCACTGTGGTCGAGGGGTCAGATCACTCGTTTCCCACCAAGGCGATCCGTGTTCGACTCCCGGCGGGGTCGGTCCCTGAATTTTCGCAGGTGGGAATCGTGCCGGACAATGCCGTTGGTCGGCGGGTTTTCTCGGGGATCTCCAGTTTCCCCCGCCCCTTCATTCCGACGCTGCTCCATACTCACATCATGTCATCCCTCACCAGCACTATAGACCGAGATGTTAAGTCCCGACCAAGATAACTTCACTATTACGCGGTTGTATCTGGACGTCCTGTATGATAACCGGATGCATTCGAAACTGGGATATAATGATGTCCGAGTTCAAAAGGAATACAACTCAAAAAATTGCATTTTCGAGTTTGGCTCACCAACACGAACAGAAGTGCACTCTATCCAGTTGAAAAGGAAAACAACACGTAAATTCACTTGTTTTTATAACACGGCACTTTATTATGATTGTCAGTCAAATTCTTGAAATTGTATTTCTTTTAATTTAAAATACGATAATTTCAGCAAAGATAGGCTATAAACATTTTAAACGCCTTAAACAGTTGCCCATGTACCTCTGCTTCAATTTAATACCAACCAAATATGTTAATTAACAGATTTTTTTCGGCGATACGGAAATACTTCTATATTAACTTTACTCAAAACTGCTTCCCTTTTGAACTGGGCTATCGACACCATTCTACTGAACTTAGACAAATTGTATGGTCACCAGTTAAACACCAATAATAAAACCGTTTCGATGGGAACCATGCACGTTAGTTCACTGCTTGGCACGTTGATGTTGCACCATTTGATACGCGCCTGAGTCTCGTTCTATTTGTGTCTCATCTGAATCATTTAATTAACTGCTGCTCTTTTTAATTCAATGAACATATGTATGTGTGACTAATCTCATCACTCATAACATCCTCGTATAAATGTAAGCGTTTGAACTAGATACTGTTTACACAGTACGGGGATGAACTAGTCCATTAACGAGCGAGAAATTAAATAGAGGATTAAAATGCGACTGCAATAATTCGTCTCTAACACCCTACCCCCCTTTTTTTCGCGGATATAAATTCAAGATGATGATGATAATAAACAATTTGTATTTACAATAGACCTTGCGTGTTTGCGAGCGTGATGTGCGCGAATACATATATGCTCACGTCCACATCTACGCACACATGCATATTAGCTGTAATTTTATTATTTTCGTCCTCTCTTTCCAGAGTGTATAAACAACACCGCATACCAAAAAGTAATTAAAGCCGAGAGGAGAAATAAATAAAAAAGGCAATACGCCTAACTAATTACATCACATACGGTAAAATACATCATATCTGTGCCTACTTTGTGGCATCGTAAATATTTCTCCGAAACCGTGTTTAATTGCTCAACACTAACAATGAAGGTCGTATTTTAAATATTTACAAATATTTACAAATGTTTAAACAGCAAGTAAGGTTAGTGAGCACAAATAACATTTAGCTCACATTACAAAATACGTTTACGTTACAAAACACTTTTACGGAAAAGTACACGAAAAAAATTAACTTCATTGTAGCACGCATATCACTACGGCCGACAAACCTCGTTTGCAAACTAAGTAAATATTTTGGACATACGCCATTGCAAGAATAGTTCAAAAATAACAAAAGTCGTTTAACCGAAGATGGCTCTATTTTGAAAGGGTATAAATATGCGAATACAACAGGCATTTTCGCTGGTATTTTCTTCTCACTGCACATGTGAAATTAAGTAGTCTCAAAGAATTAAATGAGTACCGGATGTAAACATATTTTATAAATTGTATTTTTTTATCAATAATACCGGCAGAGCATCAATAAATTCCACAGTTGGCGTACAGGAATAAGATACGAGGAAGAATTCACGAATCGCGAGCATGGCATCGTATCGAACGCAAATTCCTAGCAAGGAATGTGACGCCGCTGTCCAAACTCTCGGTGGTGCAGAACTTCCTGGTTCATACATTCCACTAGCCGTGTGCACAGTGAAACTTTCATACGATCAGAATATAACACAACGATATGACTCACTTATTACTACACTAAATGAACAAAACAACTGTAACAGTTGGTACCAAGCAGATGTACACACATGAATATGACAGTAAACAGTCTTTACCAGACGAAAGGGGAAATATAAAAAACCTGTCACTAATAGTAGAAAATGTAATGGCAGGCATGTTGTATGATTGAAAACGGAAAGTACTCTACAAGCCGATAAACAAAACCAGAAGAATTTTGTAAACAACGCGGTGCATATTATATCCACCCCTTTGAATGCACTCTATTTTTGTGAGGAAAAAATTTAAAAAATTTCAGAAAATTGTAAATAAGTATTTTTTGAGTGTCGCATTTCTTTAACACATCTGGCAACGAAATACACGGTTTAATATTTCAGCGTCGCGAAAGATTTGTCGGGAGTGCTTCTCTACAGCAGAATATTAACTGTAGGTCTTGGAATTTATTTATGTGTCATGGCCTCTTAAGGGAATTCAAATCTGCATAAATACTTTCCAATGATAGACTGATACATGTGCACGGATGCATAAAAAGTTAAGTTTGTATGACATGTTATAGAGTATTACAAAAACATTAAAATAGCTTATTTTTAATACTAATTTCAAAACAGCATGTAGGCTATAACGCAACCTAATTCTTATTTCACCAGATCAGCCTAAATAAATTTGATGAAGATTCAGATTGGAGTTTTATGTTTATCCAAAACCAAATTTAGAACGTATTTTTAGGTGAAAAGAAGAGTGGAAAAGACCTTCGTCATACCATTCCACTAAACATAATAGTTTAAATTATATTTCGTCTTAAAATTAACTTTTAGAACTGTATTCTGCGATGTTTGAAGACAATGTGTAAAACTAAGCCGACTGTTACGTATGTCAATTTCTTTGTAAAATTCGTAAAATTTTCACTGAAACACAGCTGGGGAAAGAAAAACAAAATTATCCATTCTCAATAATTAGAATACAAATTGCTAGCACGTCACCACCCTTAAACGTTCCACCCACGATTACATAACACCCAAGCAGACAAATTGGAACGTTTAACACTGAATATATATGTTTTAAAAAGCCCTTAACAATAAGAGTGCTCTGAAAAGTAGGACAGGGGCAAGGGACACGAAAGAGTACAGTCACGGGACTACAAAAATTGCTATTTTGCGCAGAAAAAGGTACCCCCGTACATGTAAACACTCAGTAACTTATATGACGGAAAAGCAGGATGTTCTCAAGTTGCATGTCGATACTTTGGGGAAACATCATCACACCTAGAAGGACAAAAAAAAAAATATATATTTGAACATAGGAGCGAAAACGCACTGATTATGTACTACAGTTCGCAATACATGATGTACAGTTGGTAGCACGGGCTAGATTACGTTGCTATGGGACGTCATTACACCAGGCCTGTACATTGTACACTTACTCCGCTGTGTCAAACGGTAGGGATAACTGTGGAAATTTATAGAACAGTACGTAATGTATTGCGAACTGTGGTGTAGAAACGGTGCAGTTCAATTAATATATTTTGTACCTCTATATATGAGTATTGTTTCCCAAGAATACAGACATGAAATATTACAACACCCCATCTAATTCAAATTACACTGTATGTATGTATGTATACTGTATATGTGCACAGCGCCCATCGCACGACGCGCCAAAGCCGTTCGCCTTCCTCATATGCAACTTGTTGTGCACGCAGGCACATTCAGCTGCGAACTACCGACATTCATTTAATGAAGTTAAACTGAAGCAGTAATTTTAAAATGGAAACGTAGCTACATAATTGTTTCTGCCAGCCCATAGGATTCAGTGACTTGTACATCGACCGAGGAAGCTAGGTCGAATACTAATTGTTATTCGAGCGAGACTACTCATTCGGCGTGAAATACTGATATTTTTTCTGCTTCGTACGACAATAAACCAACTTAGGGGCGGTTTAAGTCTACAAACTGCATGAACGCATCTTAGCAGTATATGAAGCGGACTGTTGTGAGAAATTAAAACAAAAGCAGGAAACACAAATGCCACAGAAAGTGAGTGTAACAAACGAGGGTGTAGAATTTGAGCGTGCTTACGGTAAAAATAAAGGTTGACGTGGAAGATGGCATACTTCAGGTTTCATACACCCACGCACCGCTGTTCTATAACTGCGAGACATTTAACACTTTATAAACTCTGCGTGAATTTCGAAAACTCGCGTAACTCTCCCATCTCAAACTTCGCCTTACGGAAGGTGGCGGAGCAAGAAACTAAATTACGCGGAAACTTTATAAAGCAGGGTCTACACTGATAGCTGTCGAAGCAAAGATACCACATTAATAAATATTAAATCTGAACCTGTTAGCAAACAATGATAAGTTACTTCGACACCGTATTTGCATTACCAATACACACCGAAACGCCAAATAAAAACTTTGAACACAAAACGAACTGTAACGTCGAACAAAATAAGTGCGTGTAAAGCTGTAAACAAAAAGCAAGTATGACTGCACTGAACTAATTGTACGTACACAGCCACGTGTGAGTGTGTGTCTAAAACCGTTAATGGTACATTAAAAGAATAATACTATCACAGCCAAAGTGTTCGTGGGCTTGCATCTCGAAAGTAGCTTTCTGTAAAATCATTGGTTGCGCTTAAACCTTTATGTAAATAACCGTCCAGTGAGTACGGTTTCATTTTTCAGGATAAAGTTTTACTTATCATTGGCTTACTTCTAGAAATACGTAAGTCCAGATTTTCCAAAATGTGTATTCATGGTGAATTTGTTGCTAATTTTCATGACGCTTCTAGTGTTTAAATCTGCTAGATCTACTACGCGTCAGCTTTTTTCTGTGCTCAGATTAAAAAACGTCGTACCTATGGGTAGCATGACTATGAAAAGTTTTCTTTTTGCTCTCCTGTAAAATTTGCTGGAATGGACTTACGAAGTTTTAGAAGTAAGCCACCGTTATGTTCTACGGCATGTATTTAAAGGGGAAAAGAAGTAACCAAGGCTCGGCTTCCGACACGTGCAATAATAATGTTGAAGATATAATTTGCATATTATTGACTACAAAGAGCGCAAATGGGGCCTGAAAGCGCGCGCTCTAAGGCTAATATTTGCATTATCGCCACATGTTTCATCGCCTCTATAAACGCAAGGCCTTAATTATCGCATAGTTAACCCTCTTACTACCGCGGGGCCGCGGTGGCTAAATGGTTAGATCATTCGCCTCCCACCAAGGCGATCCGGGTTCGATTCCCGGCGGGGTCAGTCCCCGGATTTCGCATGTGGGAACCGTGCCAGACGATGCCGCTGGTCGACTGGTTTTCTCGGGATCTCCCATTTTCACTCTCTATTTCATTTCGGCGCAGCTCCTTATTCGCCTCATCCCCCTTCCCCCTTGAGCACTGACCGGAATCTCTAACTCACTCAAGGCTTTTAAACACGGGAACGATAAGGGCGACATCACCAAGAGTATCAGATACGATATTACCTCTAACATTGACGTTACATTTTTTCATCGACCACTATTCTTTGCTCGACTTTCCATACACACCGTGCTATTTCCTAAGTAAACAGCAAATATAAAACCACGCCTTAAAAAAAGAGTTTGGAATTTTCACGCGAACAATTTACTGTTGAAATAATATATTTCAACCATTATCTCCCTCAAAACACACAAATTACAAAAATTGCACATGCTTCGGCAGTCTTCTTTCATAATAGTCACGACTAGACAACACTAAAAATATTCCGCAAATTTTAAATAATGTATGAAATACTTTCCTGTCTTAATTGTACGATTTGCGACAGAATTGTTTGCCGTTCAGCTTCAGTTACACTCCACCGACTTTACTCAATACACCCAGGCAATGTTCGCTGTTTCAGTTCAACCACGCCGGAGAGGATTTATTCAAGTAGCATGAACTAATTCGTATAGTTTTCAGTCTAATATCACACACAAACACGTTACTTCAACGGGAGATGCAGCGAGAGAAGATAAATCTACGACTAATTCTTGTTTCCAGTCAGGGCTAGCTAGTGCGCTGTGTGTCTTGTACTCCTGTGCTGGACGCACGACAGACCACACAATGCACACAACAACCTACGAGGAAACATTTCTAGCCGCACACGAGTCTCGTTCGCTTCGATTCACGAAGAAATGGGAAGAACCAGCGGTGCGGAATCTTTCAAAGAACGCTTGATTCGACAGGGCCCGTTTCCCCTTTTACTTCTCCCCGAGACTGCTGCCACTTACCCCGCGCCAGACTCCTCTGGGATACTCCACGGGTTTCGCCCTCAGAGGAAACTGCCGGGACCTTGTGGTGGCTTTACAGGCCTAGACGTCATACACGATGACTGTACACTTGTCACAGTTATGACCTATCATCTCCGAGAAGAAGACTTGCTACAAAAACACTTCGCAGCTCTAGACTTACAGGAAACGCAGTAGTTTATAGTGGCGTCACTAAACTCAGATAAAAGAAAGTCTCGCGAAATTTTGCAGCAAATTACAGACATTAGTACTTAGATCTTATTACGTGTGTGATATCTAAGAATTAGTTATTCTGTATACAGTACTATGAACAGCGGCTAAAATATTGAAAATCGTACCTAATGTGTTCATTTTCAGGAAATTAAATAAAATGAATATTTACATTTAGCATAAATTACAATATTTTAGAGATGACGTAGTTAGAGGCGGCGGATGAACAATGTTCGTCGGCTTGCAATGCAGACGTCAGCCTGGCAGTGTTATTGTTGGCGTTTGGTGGAAGGATACATAGTTGGTGTGAAAACAGATCCAAGCTATAAGCAGGGCTTCCAGAAAGTATAACGTTACCGTACGGCTGGTATAGTCAAGACGTCGACGATAAACGTTTAGGCTGTGTTCGAACTGGTACCCGTAGGAAGTTAAATATAGTAAAGTGAAACGATTTATGAAATAAAGATTTGATCATTGGAACTGAAATACTCTTGCACCCAGTACTTTACAGCACGCTTTTTCCTGCAATCCTACCATGTCTGTGACTTACGATCACATACACTTGACTCACTATATTCGTGAGAAAATGGCGTGACAACGCGTAGATCCTCTTTCACTCAGTAACATTGTTGAAAATCATTTTAAAAATAGAAACAATTTTTGTCTAGTTTTTGTACTAATGTAGGTAAAATATTTTATGTTATGAAATGGGAAAATACGCACGATAAATATATTCCTCCGTGATTGAATTATAAATAATTCCTACCACACTGATACATTCTTTGGCAACGGATTGGAATACTTCCCCTTATTTGTTTGCACATTTAACAAAAATTAACTGACTTTCTTGGTTTATACTATTTCAGACATACTTCCTATGCACTATAGCATAAATTCAGTGGCAAAAAGTTGGTCTACAAAAATTATGTACTAATAAAATATAGGTTTTGTCCAAAATAAACAGAGGTTACAACTGTGTACAGAATGTAACTTGCAATTGTGTTTTAAAGCATTTACTGTCGTAACCCAGCTAAATTAAGACCGCACATTTTTAACTCTAATCAAAGCCGTGCACTGCAATACGTAACCAACAAATGCGTGGTTCACGATCCGCAACTGTCAATTGTGGTCGATTGAATTGTGGCGCGTATTTGTTGTTCTTTATTTCATTTTTTATTTCCCTGACTGACTTTCAATTACGTTCCAGCAGTGCGTGGAGTTTACCGCCATAGATTCACTCTGAATGCAGCGTGGTTATTTCTCTTGTACTGCCATGCGCGATAAAAAGAACTGTATTCCATAAATAAATGCATGGGATCGGTTAAATCATAAAACTCTGAATACGATGAACATGACTACTGACATCAAAAGGCAATTTCGGCAAACAAAACCATTTTACCTTACAGAATAACAAAGCAGGCGTACCAGAGTTACAAGTGCAAGTATGAACAAATTCATTTCATCAGACATTTTAAAAATCGTGGTCCAGTAGATTGCATGGCTGATAGGAAGTACGAACAGTGACGTAAATAAATGAATAATGGACAATATTTACACACTCAGCTGTACAAACAGCGCGGGATGCATGTTTCTTAAATACTACAATTTAATTTGTTGTAGTTACAAACCCCGCTATGCAGCGCTATGACACAAAAAACTAGTTTTCCCAAGGGCTTACTGATCCCGTGCAATTTTCTATACTCGTTTCAAATATCATGATCGGCACTCGTATCTTCAAATAATATTGACAGCAAGTCGACCATCAATTAAGTTTTCGCATAGGACTTCAACAGTAGAACACGACCGTTTACTAACACTGGATATATATATATATATATATATATATATATATATATATGTTATGACGCAACTGCTATCCTGGAAATGTATATTTATAACGTGCTGCACAACTGCTTTGTAAGCACGGCAATATTAATCGATACTTGTAGGCGGGACTAGTGGAAGGCAAATTAGTTAGTCGTAGTCCTATGAGTATCTAAGTTAACTTATTTGAAAAGTTTCGTGGCACAAGTTCATTCAATACATCCAGGCCAAGTCTCAAACCCAGATTGCGACAAACGTTGCAGCGTTGTGACTACATGTGTCGCACGGTAAGTTCAAACTTTTACAAATGCATATTTTGACATATGTCACAGAAAATTACACAATCAGTGCCTTACAATTATTTTAAACAAATACGGCACATTTGGCGGTTTTATTTTAAATAATTGCAACTAAATGCAATATTTTGAGGGCCATTTTTGAAACAGTGAGGTAAACGAACCATGCGTGGCTTATAGTACGGTATGCAGCAAACCAACAGCAGTAACATTAAGTTTTTATTATTTTATTCATAACGTGAATACCCACCGGAAGTTTAAAATTAAATGAATAATATTGTTTTGTTGCAAAGAGCTCGCAGTTATAATACAAAAGAGTAAGTTGCAAAGAGCTCGCAGTTATAATACAAAAGAGTAAGTAAAACCGAGCGAGGATCTACCCCCATTCCCCTTCTCTCCCTTGTCCTTCCCTGAGCGAAGCGAAAAAAAAAGTTTTTGGCTAATGCTTAGCAGTAAGGTTTTCCGCGGGTTCTACAAAGTATGGAGCAGTACCGGGATAAAGGGACGAAGAAAAATTTTTTTGGCTATTGCTTAGCAGTAAGGTTTTCCGCGGGTTCTACAAAGTATGGAGCAATGCCGCGATAAAGGGACGAAGAAAAAATTTTGGCTAATGCTTAGAAGTAAGGTTTTCTGCGGGTTCTACGAAGTATGGAGCAGTGCCGGAATAAAGGGGCGAAGAAAAATATTTTTGGCTAGTGCTTAGAAGTAAGGTTTTCCCACGGGTTTATACGAAGTATGGAGCAGTTAAACACGCTGATCAACAGCACTTCTTCAGTGAGAAATATACCGGAATCGAGAAGCTGAACTATTGAAAACGAAGACGTGCAGCTCTCTCTCTTTCTGTCTCTGTCTCTCTCTCTCACTTTCTATATATATATATATATATATATATATATATATATATATATATATATATATATATAT
>PNEQ01094525.1:0-17557 GCA_003012365.1 Medauroidea extradentata | reverse complement strand
CATTTGCGTTGCGAGTGTTTCAGGTTGAGCTTCTCGTGTGTTCGTGTTCGTTTGAGATTCTTTTACGGTGTTATTTTCATATTTTGTGCATGTATGTAATATATTGTAATGTGTGGATTATAAAACCCTGCCTGTAATCGCCAATGGGATATTATGACGTCCGGCAACCAAAACAAAGAGCGGCCATTTGCGTTGCGAGGGTTTAGTTTGAGCTTCTCGTGTGTTCGTGTTCGTTTGAGAATCTTTTACGGTGTTATTTTCATATTTTGTGCATGTATGTAATATATTGTAATGTGTGGATTATAAAACCCTGCCTGTAATCGCCAATGGGATATTATGACGTCCGGCAACCAAAACAAAGAGCGGCCATTTGCTTTGCGAGGGTTTAGTTTGAGCTTCTCGTGTGTTCGTGTTCGTTTGAGATTCTTGTACGGTGGTATTTTCATATTTTGTGCATGTATGTAATTGTAATATATTGCAATTCAGGGATTAAAATACGCGGCTTGTAATCGCTAACGACAACGGGATATTAAGACGTGATTCGGAAGACAGGAACTTCAGCTGGCATGTCTACAAAAACATTCGCTAAATAAGAAGTGCGTAATCCGTCCAGACAAAAGTGCTACATAAAATTTTAAAAATATTACCTAACTTTTATTTTAACAGAATTTGTGGGTAAACACGTACGTTTCTTGTTGTAGTCTTCTATGTAAAAATACTTTTTCAAGGCGCCGACTCAATAAATTCTTTTTGTAAGAAAATGCCCGTGTTTTTTTTGTTTTAAGCAAGTAAGTGGTTAACATAAAGCCACGTGAGATTTTGTGCTTACCGTCAGCTGCAAAAATTTAGGCCTACATATTACCAAAAGAAACGGCCAGAAGACGTACGTCTATATATTTCCCGGTCATTAAAGTGTACTGGTTTGATGACATGTGTTAATTAATCAACAAAATATTTAAACCTGATCTGGGCAATTAGGCCTACCCATGTTTGTTTATTACATACGCTTTTTATTGATTTATTATTTCCGTTTAGGTTGTGAGAGCACAAATTTTTGTTATATAGCCTACAATATTCACATGACTATAATAGGCTAACACTGATATTTCAAAGGTAGGCCTACCACAAAAGGTAAGTTTGTTTAATAGTCTACAACTGGAAACTTAAACTAGGCCTATACGGCTTTATGATCTGATAGTACAGAACCAAATTAAAGGCAACACGAAAAATAATTGTAATCATTCTTGCATGAATTAGCCTATTTTAATTATTATTAAAGTTTAAATATGTTTGCTTGCACTGTAATAAGCTCTTGCAACTTCAGTTTGCAGTAACCAAATAAACTACTATTATTTAATCTTTTTAGATGTCAAGTAGAAAACATAAGTTGCCCATACATGTTTGTTTATTTCTGGTAACGCCATTAAATGTTACAATTTTGATCAAATTTAGAAAAATATACAAGAAAAAGTTACATTTTAAATAATTGTATTAACTTTACATCTGTAGAGTAGGCTATCCATTGCGGTAATTTGAAATATTTCCATTCACATTGCCCACCTAACCCTAATAAGATTTATGTGCAGCTAGTATTGAAAATAAATTATTTGTCTGAGATCTAAAAAATAATCTCAAGAAATTCACAACACACTTTAAATGTTATTGCAATCATAATATACCTTTCTGTTGACATGTTTTGATTGTCAGCTGGAAAGCACATGGTGGTGGAAGGATACATAATGTTTTGTTTACATTGCCCTACTTTTTATGATCTGTCAAATAATGGAATTCTTATACGGTATGGAAAATACATGAAAGGAACCAGCATAACTGCAGAAAGTAAGTTAAACGTTTCAATTCATACAGTTTATTAAGAGCTCTGTCTATTGAGAATGCATACACAATATTTAAATAAGTATTCAGTGTTTGAAAAAATACTTTTTAAATTAAAAAATTTCTTTCTATTAAAAGTACTTAAAAAGAAACTGGCCAGACTATAAATTTTTCACGTTCGATGATTTATAATTTTACTTTTCAGAAAAAGTTATAAACGAATATATATTTTAAAAATGCTTCCTTTATCAGTGTTCTTCAAAAATTGTGTGTATTTGTTTGAAATAGTTATCATAAAAATCGGTTCATTAAGTCATTTTTTTCTCACATTGATTCCTTAGTGTAACTCTGTTGTTGTAGGTTTGGCAGGCATAGAGTCCTTAAAGCGTAATTTTAACACATTATAACTGAAAATTTAGTTATAATTAAGTTCCCTACTGTATTGCTTTAACATTATACAAATGACTTCGGATTTGGTCACATGTTTCATGTATGCGTTACCTGATGACTTAATTGGCGGGCACTAGTTTATGAGTTGAGAATAATATGACTAACAACGTCATAACTATTGGTAAGATATTACGGTTTTTTTAGTCTATCGCAAAAATGCATATTACCAGAGCGCTATAATTATACATTTTATAAAAATAATTTTAAGCAATTACAATTTAAAAAAATTGCAACGTAGTTTGTGTGATGCCTATAGTCACTGATTTTTGGTGTAAAGAAGTTTCAGCAATTTGTTTCAATGCACATCTGCAGCTCTGTTTTAAGGTTTTTAATTGGATGTTTTTTTGCTCTCAGCGTCTTGGGTTCTAGCCGGAAGTCGCAGAATTGTGGTGTCGCATTAAACTTGTTATGATTGGCTTTGTCAAATGAGAGACGTTTTTGCACAGACAGTAATCTACTAATAACCACGAAACATGGCGGCAGATGTGCACGTGAGACACTGAAACACGTTATATTGAATAATTCTTGTCAGCGAAAAGCAGTGGCTTTGACGATGCCCCTCCTGAACCACTGGCCAAAATCTCTCCACTGCTCTGTAATGTGTCAGCGAGTGTTTGTTATCGTCATGTACAGTAGTTTCTGTGAGCTCGATAATGTTTGTTTGCGTTGTATTGGCAGGCCTGATGCAGACCCATGCAGTCCGAGTCCCTGCCAGGCGGGAGGGACGTGTCTCGCTGGACCTCGTCACCAGCCCGTGCTGTGTGTCTGTCCCGCCTACAGGGAAGGTACTCTCTCTCTCTCTCTCTCTCTCTCTCTCTCTCTCCATCCCCCCCTCCCTCTCTCTCCTGCACCAAGCCACTTCATTAGGCCGGATTTACAAATTGCGCCGAAACACGATCTTTCAAGGAATTACAAATGTGTGAACCTGGTACGATCTTGGAACATTGGCTATGTGCTGGAAGTAGTGGCCATTCATTGTCGGTTTTAAGTCCAACCATCTTTGAAGAGAAAAAAACGTGATTGGCGTATGCATTAGAACTTCGTTTACACGTTGTTACGGGAAATTGTGATGCGTGTTTTCCTTTTTTTTTTTTTTTTAATTGGAGCTGGAAATAAAAATTATATTTGAAGTACTAAAAATGGGCCAGAGGCCAAACAGAAGGAGTTAGGAGTTGAGATAACTGTATTAATAGGAAAATTTGTTGTGGGATCCTCAACACAATCCCCATACGATTAGAAATGCGGAAACAAGTTCATAGGAAAGGATTGAAAAACATTCGTTCACAATTCTACAAATGTACAGACAGCATGGACGTTGTTGCAGCAACTGCCACATCTACTTAATCTTCCATTTGCTTGGCTCAGAACTGCGGTACAACTGGCCAAGCATACATTAGACCAGTGTGTAAAAGATGACTAGCCATTATTGGCTATTGACATTTTTTTCCTTAAAAGAATGGTCCAATCTATTGTGCCAATGTGTAAGTCCGGCCTTGAAAACTGCCTGTTGCATGCATAGGCAAACATTCCACTGGAAAATCCAAGGAAGACACTGCCTAGACAATAGCCCTGGCTAAAGTGACTATACGGATTTACATTTTAAATTTAATTATATGGGTCTTAGTACCTGTATGTAGGTATGTGTGTTTGTGTATGTATGTATACATATATATATATATATATATATATATATATATATATATATATATATATATATATATATATATATATCACACAACACTGACGTTTAGTTCATTTCGACGAGACCTATATTGCTGTAGGGTCTTTTAGGTTTTTTTAAATACCAGGAATTGTGAAGAAACGATATTTTAATGGTAAAAAACTCGGAAATATGTACATAATACTCATAAATAGTTTCCTTTATTTATGTAACAATATTGTCCTCTTCTCAATGCTGAAAATGATTCCTCTCCAAAAGCGATATCGTGCACTGCAGAATATCATTTAACATGTAAATCCATTATCCTTGCTCTCGTTGGAGCTCTGGAGTAGGCAACAATATCAAATGAATGGTGGTCTTTGGTGTCGAGAAGAGTTAACCTATTCTTCAGTTCATATTTCAAGTGAGTTAAATAAATACGTAATTACAAAGAAACGTGTGTTTAGAACTACTATTGAAACGCTTACATCAAGGGGTGTTCTTACCAAAGCGAAATTGAAATAATAAAAGCTATGCCACTTTACGGAGGGGCATGGCCCCATGTAATCTTCTCTTCCCCTTGAAACCACCACTGACGCAGTCCCTGTATGATGTTGAACTTGATTCTGATTTCATTCATGTATTTATTTTGAAACATTGTGAATCAGGCGTTTCATATACATTAACTTACCTGGATTCCAAACTATTTTGAAGATTTTGAAAACTACGTAGTTCTTTTGGTGGTGCGATACTAATTTCTTTACGAAATTACAAAACACTGACTGTAACAACCTTTATTGGTGTCGATTTGTGGCTACTAATAGTCGTTGATAAACATTTCAGAGCTGTGCGTGGAATATGCTGTGCTGTGAAAAAAAATATGAAGGTGGAGCTGAAACGTTAATATTTTGATTAAAATAAATGTAAACTTCAATAATGCTATTTACTAACATTACTCGAAGAAACTATGACAGGCTGGTGTAAGGTTTACGTGTTCGTTTATTTCACACAACTTTTGTGCCGACTTATATATCATTAAACAGTGACTGACTTGAAGGTTGGTACAGAGAAACTCGATGTCATGCGATCCCCATTTGCCCTGTTCTATATTGTTCAGTGCAGTTTTACTTGAGGCTAGTAAGAACACATTTTATGGCCGTTCCAAAACGTGTTTTGTACTTATATTTTTGCAGCACTGAATTATAATAACTGTTTCTGTTACTCACTTGGCTATGTTAATTTAACAAGTTACAGAAATATAACAAAATATTTATCCAGTCAATTATTTTACTGACTGTTGCATAAAAACAAACAGAAAAGTACATTTGTGCAAGCATAGTTAACTAAGATTTTAGTACCTTATTACTTCTTATTTCTGTTCATTTAAAACAATTTAATTATTTTGTTGAGGATTTTGAGTGCTTAATACCTCGCTCTTTAGTTTTGCAGTGGTTTCGAAATTTTTTATAACGCAAATTAATACATATATAAAAATTTCATTCTTACAGTTTTAACACTAATATATCATCGTTTGTATCTGTATTTTTCTGTTGCAATACACCAAACGAAATTTTAGGATTTTGCCACTGAAAATGAAGCAAAATAATTTTTTATTGGCAAACGGTACATTATTTTTAAAAATGCTCTGGAAAAATTGTGTATCTTATGACTGTACAAAATATCCAATTATTTCAAAGCATTTGGTTAAAAATATTATAGTTATTTGCAATTGATTGAAATAAATGCAAGATCATGGCCTTAAAAAGCACACTTAAGACATTCGTCAAGGTATATGCGTGCCGTAAAACGGGGTGATTAGAAACATTGGGATGAACAGAAACACAATTTTAAAGCTAAATTTTAGGTAAAAATTCAGTTTTAAATATAAATTTTTAGGTAGGTAAGTTACGACAGTTTGCAAACAGTAGTTTTATTGTAATTATATATTTTTAAAGCAAAATATGTAAGCTAGGAATGTATTTATTATTTTGTTTCTATTCACCCCAGTTTTACGGTACGAATTAGGTTTGTTTACGACAGCTTTTCAATGTCAGGCTTCAATGTATGTGTGTAGATTGTTCGTTGGTCAGTTAAATTGTCCGCATATACTATTCATAAATTTTTCTGTTCCAGGTCAGTTTTGTGAAAGAGAAATATGCAGTAAGGACATTTGTAAGAATGGAGGCAGATGTATAATGTACGGGTCGGAAACCACATGCTACTGTCGACAGGGGTTCTCCGGAAGCCACTGTGAAATACAGGTAAGGATGTTCGCAGCTGTGAAATACATGTAAGGATGCTCGCCATTTTGAAGTAAATGTAAAGTTGCACGCAATGTTGCATTATCAAACTCAAACTCTATGAAAATGAGATTATTTAGACTTAAAAAATGGTAACATAAATATTTATGTACAATTTAATGATTGTATATTTGCGATTAAGTGTTAGAACAGCCGTGTTTCTGCTCGGGTAGTTACGTTTAAATTAATAGTGGGCCATACTGTCATACTGTAAATATATTTTGAGGCGATGCCAATTTTTTGTCAATAATTTTAAGAAACAATAAATAATAAAAAGTTTCAGAAAATCAATGCGCAGAATGTGAAAGATGAGAAATTTTCTTACAAGGGGTGGATAGTTTGAGGATCTCACTCACATGGTTCAGCAACATACATCAATCGTTTATAAATTTCCGAAATATTATATAAACCACAATACCATTTTTCTTTAAAATGTTTCCACTTTTTACCATTCTGGAACTCAGCATAGGCCTACTTTTGGTGTAAGCAAATTCCGTGGAATATTGAGCTGATTTTTTTTTTTTAAATAATGACCAAAAACTGCAATGTCAAACAAGTTATTTAATATTTCTCTTCCCTACTTTCTTCAGCATATTTGAAATTGTGAAATAATATTAGACGCAATAACCAGAAAACTAAGTGTGTGGACTTTGATCTGCCGTTATAAAAATTTATGAAAGCTAAAAATGTTTCATTGCGGTAAAAAATAGTCACACTGTATGTCAACAAAACATACCTAATCGCGTACAAATATGAAATTTTTTAAAGCAATAAAATATAGTTTTTTTTTTCTTAGTTTGGTTTAAAAAGTGCTCACATTACATCGAGTAGTTTATATTTGGAAACATATGTTACTAACATGATCAACTGACCTAGTTTTTTTACGCTATACAGGTGAATTTCTCTGTTGCATTCAGAAGCAGGAAAAAAAAATTATTACGGCGGAAGCCCGCTTTTATTTATTCTCAAATTCTGTTCATTATTTTTGTTTGCCTAGTTTTCATAAGAAAATTTAAACTGTGAGTTTAAAATTTACCTTATAATGAGCACTACCTTCTGGTTTTACAAACTGCTTATGATCTAGAACTGACTTGCTAGCTTATTAAACAGTCCAGTGTTGTTCAAAAGTACTCAAATAAGAAAGTATATATGGAAATTCTGACATCTACAGAATGGCAAGACATGGAAATTAAAATTAGTGTAAACCAAATTTGTGAGGAAGAGATTTTGGTTAGCACTTAACATCTAGGTCTTTAAAGGGATTGATTCCTGTCAGATCGGTTTTACGGTTTTTCTTATAAATCAGGGAATAAACACATTGTTTTACTTTTTTCACGCTGACAAGGCATAGTTTATTTTTTCATTCACTTTTTGGAATCCATAAGGCATTGTTTCTCTTAATGTTGTGGCCTTTGTAGTCGCTCTCGTAAATAAAGCAATTTTTCCTTTTCATCTGTTCCCCGTTGCGAAATAATGAATATATTTTGGTTCCAGCAATTACAGAAAATCGATTAAGTTTGTATCTATGCCTTGTGACAAAAATTTTGATACATTGACTGAAACACAAGTTATCGAGAAGAAACAGATAAATCCAAGGTGGTAGGGATTAATACCCCTTAAGCGCTGGTGAGGGGTTACATATTGTGAGTATGGAACAGCGCCGGAATGAAGGGGCGGAGAAATTGGGAGATCATCGAGAAAACCGCCGACCAGCGGCATCGTCCGGCACGATTGCCACAGGCAAAAACCGGGAATCGATTGTGGATCGCCTTGGTGTGAGGCGAGTGCTCTAGGCACTGCAGCAACCAGGCTTCCTAAACTACATTTGTGAACAGCAGTTGAATTAAAGTAATTAAGATGCTGGTAATTATTACTGGGACAATTTTAGACACACAGCCGTGGCGGCGTAGCCGTCCCCACCACAGCGATCCAGGTTTGATTATTCGCTTGTGGGAAACCTGGCGGACGTTATCATTGGCTGGTTGGTTGTCTCTGGGTGTTCTCGCCTCTTCTACATTGTAGGGCCTCATTTCATTTCATCATTTAGGGTAAGGGATACACCAACGACGGTGCAGTTCAGAGGTCTTTGTCAAATCTGGCATGGACGTCACCAGTATTTAGTCCAGGGGGAGGGGGATAGGAATGAGGTAAAATGCTAAAAACATGCATAAATGCAGCAAATTTTATAAAAACGCGTTATTTCCTTCGCATCCGTGAAACCCACAATGGAATAGTTTCCGTAAATAAAATTGCACAAACCCGTACGTTTAAAAAAATTACAAAAAAAAAAAAAATACACGTCTTCAGAATCTATATACACGACCTCATAAGTTTACAGTAAATAAATATGTTTGGAGATTGTTGTACAGTACATATAAATAACAAATCTTAATCTTTAAACATCTCAGGGGTAAACAAAAACTGAAAAGATGGTTGAAGGGGGGGGGGGGCAATTGCCATGAAATCTGGATTGTAATGTCCTGCCCTAGGGTTATTTATTAGTTTCCTCAGACTAGCTGGGAGATTGTATTATGTTTGTGTGTGCAGGAGCTGGGCTAGCGAGACAGGACGTGGACGCAAGAGAGAACAAGTCTGAAGTTTCTGCGAGCAGAACAAGTTGGTGCGAGGTCGAGCTGACAGCACAGAGCTGAGACAAGACTGCATCATGTCAGCACCACTGTGCAAAGAGTTCACACTCCAGACACCACGGCACATCGGGCTTGCCACCAACTGTGACGAAGCCAAATACTGTACATGTCGGCGTACCCTTGATACTCGTATCGCTGTATGTTTGTCTAACACCTAACAAATCAAACACGCTCTTAAGAACATGATCCATTATTTCTACTGCTTTAACATAATATTTTTTTCTCCTTCACGAGAAATGATATCGATAAAATTTGCACAGTTTTGTTAAAACAGTGTATAACTATCTTAACTAATTTTTTCAAGACAAAATACACAATAGTTTCAGCGGATTCTGCAGTTAAGGAAATTCTCACCAAAAAATAGACTAGAATTAAAAATAATTATTATCAATACTGTGTAACAATTATTCGATACCTACTCTCGTTAAGGACATGATCTTTCATTTATTTCAAACGATTGCAAATTACTCGAATATTTTTTAACCAAATGCTTTGAAAAAACTTGTGACTGCGTACAGTCATATGTTACATAATTTTGCCAGAGCATTTTTTAAAAAACAATGTACCGTTTGCTAGTAAAAAATTATTTTACTAAATTTTGGCTTATTTTGACAACATAATACGTGATATTTCTGGGGCAAAAATGTAAAAATCCGTTTGGTGAATTCCAACAGAAAAATTCATATACAAACGATGATATATAAGTGTTAAAACTGTAAGAATCAATTTTTGATATATGTACTAATTTGTGTTTAAAAATATTTTCGAAACCGTTGCAAAACTAAAGAGTCAGGCCTTAAGGAACAAAAAATATTATTGTAAAAGCATTAGAAAAGATTGATCGGTCTTAAACATATTTGATAGTTATCTTAGAATTTATTCATAAGGTACAGTATGTTCAATTAGTGTGTATATCAAATGACTGTTAAAATTAGAATTTTATTGTTTGCTCTGCTTAGAATTTTAGTTTTACACATATGTGTACTCATTCTATGTCATGATCAAGACAAAAGTAGCAGATTTAATGCACTTTTGTTTGTTAAATTATGTACTTACCTTAAGTTGTTGTATAATTGACTAATAAAATGCATCATGTTTAATGTAAGCTTGCTTCATTTTATTGTTAAAGTTTTCTTTCTGTGCGAGTGCTATTTCATATAAACGGTAATATATATATTATTTTTTATTATTCTCTAGTGTAACTACAAATACGTATATGTCGGAAGATATCGTCGTAAGCAGGAGAGTTTTTCATATTTATTTCTTGTTAATTAAGTAGATGTGGAAGTATTAGCATAAGTGGTTAGATGTACGAGGATAATAAATGGGTGGAGAAGGTCCTATGACAGCCAAGTGAAAAGCCTCAGTTTGTATAGGATGTGCAAATGTCCGTTGCAACTGCTGCCGTCCTAACCGCCTGTGTACCAGCTCCCCATGATGTTAGAATTTCAACATTTAATTAATGAAAGTGTAAGTAGAAATTTCAATGACGTTAAATAGATTTTTTAAAGGGAAGAGTAGTTGAAATTAATAATATCTTGGTAAGCGTGGAGAAAGCCAATCAATGTATGATCGTAACAGACAAAAATAAAAAAAATAAATAAATAAATAAAAAACCTCTCTGGTTCACTGACACAAATACGGCTTGAAGAAGCAACATTTGACCCACCAAGCGAGTGTCTCGAAGGGCAGAAGTCAGAAGACCATGAAGTGAGCAAGAAAAGTTTCGGATGAGCGAAATCACAAGGAAAACAGGGGCACAACAACTTAAATCCTCAAGAAGGGGAGGGGGGTGGACGTAATATTATGGCTGTTCTAATTTTCATATTTAAGGAGGTACAATGATCACCGTAATTGATAACAGATTTTTGCTTTCATAAAAAGACTATAAATTGCATGTACTGTCCGCGCGCCAAGCTCTCAGTCCCTGGCGTGTATGCATTTTTCGTCGTAAACGTCATGTACGCCACATTAAAACAGTAGCAAACTCATCCCAACTTACAACGTTACTTCGGCTAGTACGTGCGTCGACATGGTACCATTCTCGTTATATTATTTATATATTTACGAACGAAAATCGCATACCCGCCAGGGACTCAGAGCTGGCGCGCGGACGGTAATAAGGTTATAAAATGAATAACACGTAAACTTATTGTAAGTAGAAATATATGACCTTGCTTCGAGATTTCAGAGGAGTGGCAATAAACACTTGCACCCCCCTCCTTAATGTTACGCCGTTGCGGGCGTGGGCGTCGCAACGGGGGGTGGGGGTGGCACGTCCCTTTGTCCCAATGACACGTCTCTTCATTTCGTCTCCCCCAATATTTACAGATTGTTTCTTAACTTATATTACAAACTTTGGGACGGGATTCTTTACCACAAATGAGGAATATTTTCACAATGAAATTTTTGTCTAGTGTAATTCGTAAGGCTGAAATTCACACTCGGAAGTTTAATTTTGAATGATATTTTGGCAACATATTGGAAACGACTAGAAGTTAAATTTCAATTGTGTGCACAATTTTTTTAAGCATCGCCGGAATGAAGGGGCGGGGGAGACGGCAGATCCCCGAGAAAACCCGCCGACCAACGGTATCATCCGGCACGATTCCCACGTGCGAAAATCAAGGGACCGACACCACCGGGAATCGAACCCGGATTGCCTTGGTGGGAGACAAAATGTTCTAAGGTAAGTGTAGGCCTACCTGTTTATGTGTGGTTAACGAAAAATAGTAATGTTTAAATAAACTATTGAAAATGAACACTTATCCGTTACAGTACTGCATTTAATTCAATGAATGTTTTCATCGCTCGTACAGTCGGCAGCGAATTACTACTTTTACCTCCTCATTAATGGACGACTTGAAATGAGGCGGAGCTTCAGTGTGGTGTGGGAGTATACAATTCCTACCTCCATGGATACCGCAACACAACATAGCCTTCATACAGGCGTTTGGCTTCACATGCCCCGGACACGGCCGTAAAAGAACAGGTCTGGACACTCGCTTTGGAAACTGGATCCCACTGTTGTTAGGCTGTAGTTCGCCAATTTACCGAAAGTGTGCGCGTGTTTGGCGCTACTATCAGGGCGGTCGGGCTCAAACTCCGCCCACTTCCCTCTCACTTTTTATCAAAACGTATTTTTTATCAATGTAGCCTATGAAATACTCCCTTCGCTCACAATGTCTAAATTATGGCTTCAGTAATCTTTATTTACTTTATAATGTAAACACTGGAAGATAGTAGCGCCAAACACTCACAACAATCTCTGTAACTTGGTGAACTGCAGCCAAACAACAAGAGGGTCGAGCAAAATACATTGGTAGATAGGTGAGTGTGCAGACCTGTTCTTATACGACCGTGGTCCTGGATGAGATGTATGCGAAGAAAATTGATTATCTTGTGAAGTATATTACCATTGTGATATTTACATTTTGTGTGATATTATTATATGCGGTCATCTGCTGGTTCGGGGTAAGAGCAATGAGACTTAACAACAAAACAAAACTTCTGGTTCGGCCGACTAGCTTCATAAAACATCTACTTGAAACTTCAAATAGAAATACACACAACCCTAAATTCAAATAACAACTCACAGATGTAGAAAAATGGCATTAAATTTAATATCACAGTTTCTCTCAGGGAAGGATCGGTGGATACGTGACCAATTTTGCAATGTTAATCCATTGAATTTGCATGGTCAGTAACGACATGTAATGGATAAGAAAATGGCTAGGAGAAGGTACAATGTAACCAATGCAATGGTAAATAACTGCGAAAAAACTATGGGAAGAAAAAAACAAATAAAATTTCAAATACTACAGCTACTGAAGCCTTCTATCCACTAACTACCGTAGACATTCTGCTACAGAGTCAGACTTCAGCACAGTCCAATCATATGTTAGTTCTCTGTTAACGTCTGTCTTTCCATGTAACTAAAAACACGGAGCTGGCTGACCCTGCCTCAGTACTAAACTGGCAACGATACACATCTTCTCGTAGGCCTCCGACGAGGATCTTAGCCTCCAGGATTGTGAGCCCGACCTCGTCTCACGGTTCCTCTCTCTGTGGCAGTAATATCGGCGTCTCTGGGCATCGTCACGGCTTCGTACGACGCCAAGGAACACGTCCGTTTCCTCCGGCGATCCAACAAGAACTCTCTCACATGCTAGCTAAACTGTCTTACCTACAGGCTTCGCACTCCTCTATGGCACAAGGAATACACATCCTTCCCTGCACTTAAAGTCTATACATAAAATATCATTCTTAAATATACGTTAACAATGATTCAGCTCATACAACTAACAATTAAACAAACAATAAATGCCTATTTTTGAGACATTAATCTGCAATAATGTATATATTACAATTTGTTTGGAATTTGCCGCTATTTTCAGGTAAACATTGATCTAATGCATTTGTGTATCTCAACCATGAAATGAAACATATTTTTTACACTTGCGCGCAAGTCTATGAGTGCACAAAATTTTTCATTTCTGCCATCACCAACCAACAAATCAGCATGTTTGTAATCAAGCCTTGCTTCCCACAGTACTCTCCCTCCCCTTGTGGTGTGACGTCAGAGGGCGTGTACCTCAAGTCATCCATTGTTTTCGTGTTGAATTCAAAAGTCCGGAATGGTAATAATGTCTTTGTATTTTAATAAACGTATGTTAATGTATGTCAGCTGACGTGACATGGGGTTTGTTGTTTGAAATCTTACGTTCGCCTGCACGCAGCTTTCGTTTGTGTAACACACACAAATGTAGGTGAATAAAGTGTTTCCGTGCTGATTCTTCTTTCTTTTGTTGAGATCAGTACTATTTGACGGCATGAACGCTTGCCTCAGTGGTTACAGCTTCTGGCCAATATGTCAAATATTCTGGGTTCGAATCCCGGACGGGGAGAAGAAATTTAATGTTACCGCCCAGGGTTCAGGACTGCGTGTTGTGTTTGTCTCGACTGATTACAAAACACGTCATAATGTAATACAAACTACATGATTCAAATTACTCGGGGTTGTTAAAATTTGAAATACGTTAATGGTAGATTCACGATGCCCCGACGAGCCCGACACAACAAAATCTGAGCAGCAACCAATTAAAGGCAAGCATAAGTCCGACAAATTTACTGCCTCGACAACCCGACGAAAGATGATTTTTATTTCTTATTTTCGCGTGTCGCACCTTGCAGAGTAAGGAAATGAGACATTACAAAACGAAATTTACTTGCAACTGAAAATACTTGGTATATTTCACTTGCATTACATTTTTTTTTGCTTATAATAACACTTCGGAAATAGGTATGTGCCCTGGCTTCAGATAATTTACGCGCCAGATACTCATTGCTTGTTTATAAACAAAGCAACTACGTTTTTTTTTTTTTGCGAATTTATAATAAATAACTGCATTTTATTTCTAAAAGTACTTTCATTTCAGCGAAGAACATTAATATGTATTATGCATGTGTTCCCTTTTATTTCATAACAATAATTAAAATGTGGGAATCGTGCCGGACGATGCCGCTGGTCGGTGGGTTTTCTCTGGGATCTCCCGTTTCCCCGCCCATTCATTCCGACGCTACTCCATACTCATCTCATGTCACCCCTCACCAACGCTAAAGACCTCGATGTTAAACGCTGACAAATATCTCTTCACTCAGTCACTCACTCACTCACAACAATATTTTACAATGCCATCCATGCTTTCATGAAACAGCTTATTGAAATACCTTCAATAAAATATAGTGGCTTCTAATTTTTGGTACTGCCGACGGCCATACCACGACGAGCCGCATATCAGCATGTCGAAGCATTGTCAACGCTGCCAGAATCGCCGTGGCTGTCTTGTTCAAAGAACTGTTGTGCGGGAGTTGTAGACCTCGTTGAGGTATTGTGAATCAATCCTAAGGGTGTTCAAGTGCGATAAAATCATAATTTTATATTTATATGAAATAGTGTTAGTTTTGTGGACGATACTTGTGAGTACAGGTTCCTCTTACAAAACAATTTTAGCTCTCATAGTTTTCGCATAACGGTGCGTCAAAGTCAAAATGTCGTGTTCTGCTGCCATGCAAATAGTGAAAACCAATTGACTTACGTAAGTGAAATAATTCTCAGTGAAATAACGCGCTACGTAATAAAACATTTTAAAATATTTCGTGAACTATTTTTGTATTTGAAAAAAAAAAAAATAGCGGAATTTTCAACTGTTTTCCTTTTCCTGCGCTTTTGCGATTTTTTTTAATTCAAAATATTACGTTATGGTCTCTTAAATACTTCATTGCATAGCTCATGGGATGTTAGTTCACAGTGAATTGTTTTGCTTAAGTAGGTCAATTAGTTCTCACTATTGGCATGGCAGCAGAATATACAAATTTTTACTTTGACGCCCCGTTATGAGAAAACTATGAGAGTTAAAATTGTTGCGTAAGAGCAAAATGTTCTCTCAAGTACTGTCTACAAAACTAACAATATTTCATATAAATATAAAATTATGATTTGATCGCACTTGAACAGCCTTAAGGCGTCGGACAGCCAGTTATAAATAATAACGTGGTTAGAGCTCCTGCTCGATGGGTCAAAAAGGTGCCGGGAACGTGGAAATGTCTTGTCACCTTCTCCGGGTTCAGGTCTGCGTGTTGTATGCGCCTATTCAACCTCATACCTCCGGAAGGCAATGTCAGACCATCCCAATCTCATCCTCGCCATACAGCTCCGAGTGTCTTCGCTGAGGTCGTCAGCTTCCAAGTGCAATTGTAAATGGCATAGTAAACACAATTGGCGGTCTATCAATTGTTTTGCACGCAGCTGCAATATAACTTTAGGGCCTACTGTTGATTACAAGAAGGCGGCTTGTCAAGGGGTATGAAATCTACGATGTCGAACGAACCAATGATTTGAATGCACAATCGTCAATAAAATCTGAACTGCTCATCATAATTCGATGAGATTTTATCGAGTAGATATATTATCAACGGACGTTTATTTATATGGCAGTATGCAGTAGTATGCTTCATTTTAGAGTCAAACTTTAAAAACAGAGTGTAGAAAATTAAGGGCTTGAAACCACAAATCCTACCAAAATGGAAAGCTGACATTTTTATAGGCCTCTATGATAACCGAATTTAAAAAATATTCGCGTTTTCATTCGAAAATAAAATTATTTTCTCATGCAGATATTTTCGGATAGTAAAACGAGAAGGGAAAATTTCTGCCGCTAATTTCGCTGCTATCGCTAAGGGACCAGTAAATACGAAACCGTAGTAAATTTAAATTTAAACAGGCTTGGAAATGACAGAAGTCATTTAGCTTGATTTTAAAGTGAAAAGAAACCAGTTTCGCGTTTTAAATTAATGTAACTTAATATTCAAGAAAGCTCTGTGATTGGTTAGTTTACACCAGTTACTGATACCAGCGCACAAGCGGCAGAAAATTTTCCTGTGCCAAACTTTTAACATTGATCTTTCCAGGGGTGCCCATCCCCCCCAAGACCCAATGCGCAAATCCCCACCCCACCCCCCCAAAATAAACTTAAAAACATATTTATTGCGAGTTACACTTCACTACTGGAGAGATATTTAGGATGTCATTTCGTAAAAACAATCGTAAACAAATACAACAGCTCTGGTTTTTACTAGCCTACTTGTAGGTAATACCAAGATAGCACTCTTTCACAACCATGAAAACATTTTTAGTTTATGATTAAACATTTCATTCTTGAAAAAAAAAAATCCCCCCAAAAAATTTTAAATGCGCAACTTGCGCAATGATCTCCCCTTGTGGGCGCCCCTGGATCTTTCTAACGTGTAATAGAATTAACCTTAGTTTGGCCTACGAAGTTTTGCCCCCTTGAGCAGGACAAGTAACAGAGCGATAGAATGAGGATAGTTGAAAGGAGGAAAGGCAGGCAGGTGTCGATGATGGCGTGTGATGTGTGTAGAGGGGTGTAAGGGGAGGGGAGTTGATGACAGACCCTAGTGGCAACCGCCCCTCCAGCGCCTGTCTGTTATCAGCAGTTTCACGTCAAACTTCACACAGCACAGTAGTCATGAGAGGC
Source organism: Medauroidea extradentata (assembly GCA_003012365.1). Classification (NCBI taxonomy): domain Eukaryota; kingdom Metazoa; phylum Arthropoda; class Insecta; order Phasmatodea; family Phasmatidae; genus Medauroidea; species Medauroidea extradentata. Next base: position 609 of record PNEQ01094525.1, on the reverse strand, counting down.
GTCGCATACCCGCCACACTACCCTCAAGGTAAGACTATAGTAGCTACATCCTGCATAGTGACATTGTTTTCTGTATAGCCACTCTGTCTGTTGTAATACTCCCACACCCCCTACTCCCTCTCAGTGTAACGCTACTTCTCATCGTTCAAGCGCGCGACTTTAGTGTTTTGCGATAACAGAACTTAAGCAGTCGAACGTCGGGTAAACAATTCAATTGTCACTTCACCGCATAAGTTGTGTTGTATTGTGTTCGCTTCTGTTTAAGGGGGATTATTCCCTAAATAAATAATGTTAAAATGAACTTGACATTATGTATTTTGTAGTAGACATAAATTACAAGTATTGGAGAAACATATTTTTTTTTTTAGAAAAAAATTTTTAATATATGTTTTGACACTTTAAACGAACTATGCATACTAATTTTGCAGCCATTACAGCAAGAATCAGAATAAAAATTTTTACTAATTACTGCATTCACTTGCTAGATTAAAGTACGAGAAATTGCGTGTCACGTTCGGTTTTTAAAAACAGTTGTTTGAAACAGTTTACTAATGCATTTTACATGCTAATGTAAATGCATTTTTTCATAAATTTTTGTTATGTAATTTC
>PNEQ01094524.1:0-17555 GCA_003012365.1 Medauroidea extradentata | reverse complement strand
CAGAACCTGTCGCTCGAAAATTTGACACCCACGAATAAATGGTTTTCTTATCAGGAACAGGATCATGTCGACCGATGGCGAAGTGAGTGCGGAAGGCACGTTGAGTAGTAATCGGTGAACCGCCGTTTTGAATAAACTGCTCCACGACAAAAGCGCGATGTTCACCTGACCACGCCATGGCGTACACTGCAAATGGCACATATGCAGCTGTTCAAAGGCATGCCTCCCACCATTCTACGATGTCGCTGTCCGCTACACGCTGCCTTTCAAATAGGGGAGGTCTTTCAGCCGCACCCTGTACATTGAGCTCATCGTGCTATTTTAGCTGGTTAATAGTGTATAAATCAAAGATTTAGGTTAGGGTAAAGAGCAGCAAGATATTTTTAGGTTAGGTTTACCTGGTTTGTAGAAGAACAAATTAAAGTAATGGAAGGGCAGTATTCCTCAGGTAAGGTTAGTTATTGCAAGTTCTGTGGTAAAGTCTTTACTTTGCGAAATAATATGCTGATACATGTGAAGAACTGTGACTTCAATCCACCTCGTGAAGAGCCTATGATCTGTGAGCGGTGTGGTTTATCAATTACTCGCAAAGACGAATTGATGAAGCATTTACGTACCTGTAATGGCAATGTCAACAGAGAAGTGGCTACCTGCTGCAAGTATTGTAAGAAACAGTTCGCAGAATCTCTCAATACTCACCGACATGAAGCAGGTTGTGAGCGCAACATGGAACGAAATTTGCGTAAGTGTAACTACTGTAGTGTCCAGTTCGCTCGTCGTGACAATCTGGCTATGCACATGAAGACCTACAAGGGTAAATTAGTACGACCAGCTCAGAAAAAGCTATGTGTGCAACCGTCGGAATCCGCTCGGCCCTCCTGCTCCAGGACGCCATCAACCCGCCCTAAAATCGTAGTAGGGTCTGGTATGGCAACAGAGTTCGGGTTTGTCGAGGCGGAAACTGCATTCCGTGGGAATGTGAAGACTTATGTGGTGGAGAATGATGTCACGGCCAGGGGTATATGTGAATATCTGAATGACATGTATGTAAATATAGTAGGTCAGTTGAGAAACGAAGTGGAAAACTATGGTGCCCTTAAATTTAACATTTTACTGGAATGTGAATATGCTAAGCCAGCACCATTCGATGATATAATAGATAAAATAGCATTTAAGACAAAAAATGTGCCAGTATATAATGCAGATGGTATCGAAAATTCTGTGTTAGAAAGTATTTCGAAACTGTGTACTGAAGAGCGTGAATACGCTGAGAAAGGATCAGGATGGACGCTCGTCTCTGTCAACTGTCTGCAGCTGAGAGTTAACAAACTCGACCCACTGAGAGCATCGTCATGGATTGACTTGGCAAATTCTATAAAGATGAAAAGAGCAGTCAACAACCCTAGTAACAATGACAATGAATGTTTTAAATAGGCTGTGTTAGCTAGGTTCATCAAAGGAAATAATCCTGAAAGAGTGAATGAGCGATATTTTAAAGTCCAATCTAGGTACAATTTTAACGGTATTACTTTCCCAACACCAGCAAGACAAATCAGAGGTTTTGAAAAGAATCCCGAGACATCAGTCAATGTTTATTGTCTGGACGAGAAGACAGAAAAGGTTTTCCCCCTCAGAGTAACAGACGAAGAAAAGGATGATCATATCGACTTGCTGTTTTTGTCAGAGGAAGATAACAACCACTACTGTTACATTTCAAATTTATCTCGACTCATATGTACGCAAGTGACAGCACATGGTCATAAAGTCTACACCTGCAAGAAATGCCTGAAGTTCTACCACGACATTCCACGGGTGACGGAACTTACAGGCGAACAAGCCTTGACCCAACACAAAAAGTACTGTTGGAGTAATGCACCACTCCGTGCTGATATGCCACAGCTAGGGCCTGATGGCAGGCCTCCAGTGCTATGTTTCAAGAACATTCAACACCAGACTAAACTGCCTATTGTTGTGTACTCTGATTTTGAAGCTGCATTGATTCCAATCCAGGCCTGTCAACATGATCCTAGGAAGGCATTTACAATGGCATACCAGAAGCATGAAGCATATAGCTTCTGTATTTTTGTGCAAATTGATAATGATGTCATACCAGCCGCATTGACGATGCAACTGCCTCAAGAACCTATCATTTACACACGAGCAGGTGCACCTAAGATTTTCATAGAAAAAATTGTTGATATAGGTAGGAAAGTGAAGATGATCTACGACACTTCATTAAAGATGCTGCCACTAACACTAGTAGAAAGTGTCGCATATCTCCAGGCCAACAGATGTTGCCAATGTGATGGGAGCATCAGTAAAAGCAACGTGAAGGTGCGCGATCACTGCCACTTTAGTGGAAAGTACATTGGTGCGGCCTGTAACCAATGTAAACTGCTCAGAAGACGGCACATTAGTGATTCAGACTACGAACATGCACAGGCTGTGTGGGAAAAATTCGCTTGCAAAATTGAAGAATTACTCAGACATCTACTTGAAAACAGACGTTCTCCTACTCGCAGATGTATTTGATAATTTTCGCAGCCTCTGCCTAAAAACTTACGGACTAGACTGTGTGCATTATGTAAGTTTACCCGGATATGCATTCGATTATATGCTGAAGGCAACTGCAGTGAAGCTCGAACTTCTGTCAGATTATGATATGTACTTGTTCCTCGAGAGAGGTATTCGAGGGGGTGTGGCCCAGTGCGTGAAGCGGCACTGTGTTTCTAAAAACAAGTATGATGGTTAGAAATATAATCCTATGCAGCCAGCAACTTATCTAAAGTACCTGGATGCTAATAACTTGTAAGGTTGGGCTATGAATCTGCTTCTACCTATAAGAAATTTCAAATGGTCAAGTACAGACCTAGATATCATGAGTGTGCCGGACACCTTCCCTGTGGGATACATCATTGAATGTGATGTAATGTATCCTCCTGAACTATACAAGGAACACAAAGATCTACCATTTCTGGCGGTAAACGAATGTCCTCCGGGATCACCACAGAAGAAACTAATGACTACATTGGTAGATAAGAATAATTATATCGCTCACTATATAATGCTCAAACAAGCTGTTAGCCATGGTCTTGAGGTGACCAAAATTCACAGTGTGTTGGAGTTTGAGCAAAGCGCTTGGCTAGAGCCATACATCCAGCTGAATACAGCTAGATGTGGAGCAGCAGCAAATGAATTTGAGAAGGACTTTTACAAGCTGGCTATCAACGCTGTCTATGGGAAGCTCATGGAAAACAAGCACAACAGACAAAGAATGAGTCGTGTGTGTAATGAAAAGCCACTCATGAAACTAGTTGCTAAACCTGCCTTCAAAGACAGAATTATTTACTCAGAAAACCTGTCGCTTGTGAGACTTGAGCATGAAGCAATCCTGTTTGATAAGCCCATCTATGCCGGCCTTGCAGTACTTGACCTGTCAAAGACGCTCATGTACCGATTCCATTATGATATAATGAAGGCTAAGTACAGTGATGACTTGCAGTTGGCTTCATGGACACCGACAGTTTCATCTATGAAATACGAACAGGTGACTTTTAACAAGACATGTTCACCGATCCTGACTTTCATGATGAATTCGATACTTCAGCCTATCCTGTCGACCATCCATGCTACTCTCCTCAAAACAAAAAGGTTATAGGCAAATTTAAAGACGAATGTAACGGTGTGCCTATGACTGAGTTTGTATGACTGCGTGCAAAGATGTATGCCTACAGGTGTTGTGAAAATGTATGTAAAAAGGCTAAAGAAATCCAGAAATGTGTGATCAATAAGAAAATTACCTTCCATGACTACATCAGGGCTCTGAACAGAGAGAAGGCTATGCAAGTTACTGTACATAGCATAAGATCACGGAAGAAGCAACTCTATTCCGAGTGTAGCAACAAACTCGCGCTTACTTGGCTAGACAACAAGCGATGTGTGTGCGAAGACGGAGTCAACACTGTACCACATGGATACTCTGAATAATGGTAAGATGTGTTTATTATACAGATACTATTTAAAGTATATCACTGTAGCATATTATTCCTTAGCAAAAATGTACCAAGCATTAGTAATGTGATGAAACATCTCTCCCGACAGTGTCTTGGATCCTGACTACATCGAAAAAGGACTGCACAATAAGCTGAAACAATGTTATTAGACAAGTTCTAGAACCTAACGCAACATCCATACCACCGGAAGACTGTAATGAAGAGAGGTGTGGTACACTATTAGCAGCTACAAGAATTAGCGATGCTACGAGAAGGCTAGCGAAGAAATCACGAGACTCGCTAAGATTACATCACGAAACTGTTTAAGCAACATTGCCGCATCACTGAGGACAGTTACCGATATACAGTATACCCGATGTCTCACAACAGCTCGAAAATTTTATTGAATATAAATGTATACAAAATAATAATTTTTTTGTAATAAAATTCCTAAAACTGTATATTGGGTTGTATTTTTTTTTGTAAATAAGTTTCCTGAAGCAAAAATAATAGGTACAAAAAATTGAAGTACTACAATAAGTGACATAAAAAGTGGAGTTAGTGCATGAAAGAGGAGGGGAGAGAGAGGAGGATGGAGTGAGAGGGAGAGAAAGAGGATTGGGGAGAGAGAGAGGAGGGTTGGGAAGTAGAGAAAAGCAGTGTTGAGGGATAGCGATAGAAGAGGTGTAGAGGGAGTGATAAAAATACTTAAAAGCAGTACACGAGTTAAAAAAGTAATACAAGTCATACATACAAGGGAAAACAAGTGTTAGGTTAAAGAATGGACAAAGACAAGGTTAGACATGTGACTTGGTAGTGGATGGTGAAGAAAGAGAGTGAGAAGTGGTGGGGAGGGAGTGATAAAAATACTTAAAAGCAGTACACGAGTTTAAAAAAAGTAATACAAGTCATACATACAAGGGAAAACAAGTGTTAGGTTAAAGAAAGAATGAAGATAATGTTAGGCACGTTACTTGGTAGGAGGTTAAAACAAGAACTTCAACCATGACCTAAGCAGCAATCGCAACTATTTTCTACGCTCGCTTCGCACATAACTATGCCCGCACCGCACAAAGCACCGCAGGCACCGCAGTTAGCACCGCAGGCACCGCAGTTAGCACCGCAAGCACCGCACACAAGTACGCCTGCTCCGTATGTGGGTTAGGTTGGATTAGGTTAGGTGGGGTAGCGCTCCTAACGGTGAGACTTGAAAAAAAAATTAAAATGGACGGAACCATTAATACACAACACTAACGCTATCTAGCAAGACGACACTGGAATCAAAAAACGACTGGTAAAGCTACTAGCTCTCCTGGTGGAAAGGCTCAGTACCAAAGTCACAATACATAAACGCCACATAGGAGACGATCAGTAACTACTTGCAACCAGACATATAGGTTAACTATAAAAAATTAAAAGAAAAGAAAAAAAGAGTTGCTAGAAATTAAGATAATGGACAGAAACAAAAAAAAAGGGTTGGTTAGGTTAGGTGGGGTAGCGCTCTCAATGGTGAGACTTGGAAATGGAGACAGACTGAACCATTAGTAGATACAACACTAATGCTATCTAGCAAACGACACTGGAACCAAAAACGATTGGTGTAGTTACTAGCTCACCTGGTGGAAAGACTCATCACCAAAGTCTTAATAACCAAGGCTACCTAGGAGACGATCAGTAACTACTTGCAGCCCGACCTAGAGGTTAACTATAAAAAAATTAAAAAAAAAAGAAAAAGAAAAAAAGAGTAGCTAGGAATCAAGACAACGTACAGTAAACGAGATGGTGGGAAGACTATATACGAATAATTACGAGACAAATACAGAACAGATCCGATGATTCGACTCCTAGGCTCCTGCAATATAACTGGCATTACTCTACTACTTAGACACCTTCGCGGATGCACGCACAACTTACAAAAGTCATTTGTTCACTACTGTCCCTCTGAACTTTTTTGCCTCCCACCGCTGATTTATTTTGGAGAAGATCGTATGACTGGTATAAAACCGCATAGTAGTCGAACAAACTATATTTATACCTACTATATAAGCTAGTAGTCCGTCCGTCACATTGTCCGCATGTATTAGTCGCAATAGCGTATATTTATTCAATTGAAAGACCTTTCTATACCCAAAATTAGTAGCCATCAAGTGTTAAGATAACCAAGCTGCCGGTTGAACTTACTCTGCAGCAGGCTAAGTAGCTTTAGGTAAAAACTATCCTTAGTTTATCCCTGCAACTCTAATTACTGTCGCAGACCTTAAATGCCTGTGTCTTCAATACGTATCTCTTCTAAAGTTCATAAAAAATTAAAATAGCCTATTCCGTGACTGGGCACAGAGGTTGTATAACCATATGCAACGATATAATTTCAGAATGTTAACTTCACAAAAAATTACATCTCTATGGCTGTATTGGCTTTTCCTGATCGTCTGCTTTGAGAGATTTACTGAGACCATGTTAGCCCAGCCCCCCCCCCCCCTGGGGAATTAGGGAGTTTTACTCAGAATAAAAACTAAGGTAATTTTATCTAGTTTTTACGTAAGCATCATTCTAAAGCAATATCTCAACTAGTTAGGTAGACATAATAGGGTAAATGAAAACAAATTTTACGTAATTTCTAATCTTCAGTGATCGAATTTCGCAAAATCTTACCATCATAGGTTAAACATTTATATAAGTATCCAATTGAGGTGAAAATCACGACGATAAAACATTGAGTCGAAGCGCAATCAACGATTCAATAACAGTACTTTTCCGTTCCTTCACAACCATAAGAGTTCAGATTTTGAAAATTTATGAAAAATTTTTACGGGCATTTACGTAGTCATAAAAAAAATCACTATACTTCGACGGGTTCGATAGCTCTCTTGGATATTTTTGTAAAACGCATGCAATGTGTTTTCACCTCCTTAGGATTCTAATTTCATCAAAAAACATTATAGACAATTAAGGCTATTGTATGGGCTCTCATTTAAGTGGAAACCGTGATGATAGCCTGTTGACTGAAAAATATATGGGAGATGCAAAGCAAAGTTGCTGACATCTGGTGGTGAACTTCTGAACCCTCGGAATGGTGATACCGACTGCAGACGCTGTATTGTACACGTGTGTAGCGAAGCAATTTAAAGAATATAAATAAATACTAGGTGGTAATAGTAGTGTTCTTCGTTGTAAAAATAAAATAGTTTTATTAAAAATATGTTTCTATGTGTATATAAAAGCACAGTCGATAGGTAACAAAGTAAAAAATATCGTTGCGAGTGTTGTCATTTTCAAACATCGTAACTTCTGCCAAACTAATTGTATTCATATTATTAACATTATTCTCTAAACTAATTATGTATTAACTATTTATATTTTGTTGTCCAATTTCCGTATATATAGGAGTAAACACGTCGCTTTCATTATAGTTGATTTATTTCTAATTATCGAGGTTAGGCCTAACCTCGACCATTTACTAAATACTAAATTGTTGAAATGATAAAGTCGTAGACGTGTCTATGCAGTTGTAAGCGTTAAAATATATTATATACTTAGCATTATAGTTTTATTTAAAATAATTTTCCGTTTTTATGTTTATTTTTGAAAAGTGGCTTTTTTTTCCTATAAAAATGTTACAAAAAATTTTCCGAAGCTATGTTTGCAGAACGTTTCGTAAATATCTAGTAACGCTAAAATTACAAGATCATACTGTCCCTTTTTTATATAGAGTATTACTCCACTTGCAATAACGATAATATTAATATGATCTTTGAAATATATATGTTGTAACAACAGCATGAGCTAACCTTCAAGAATTATGTAACCTATAAGCATTCTGAACAGGTTTTTGTGCGCACAAATTTTAATCAATTTCGTATTTGCCGAAAAGAATATATTTATATTTTTTTCTTGCAAATTGTATTTTCGGCATAATAAAATCATTTATTGATACACACTTTTCGTGCGGCTTTATTGGGCGTCGTTTCTAATACACACTTCAATGAAAAATATTAAGTATATTAAACAATTTATTACATATTTCATATTAAATAGTTCGTCGTGATCAATATTAGTTTTACATAGGTAAACTACACCTTGCGTTAAATCCACACGAGCCCTTAAAAACGAAAATAAACTCGCGTCTCCATTGCCATACATATGGAAAATACGTTTCTATCACCATTCCGGCCGTCTGCAAGGCGCGACGGTGCTGCTCCTAGCGTTGCATTGCATCTCCCATAGACGATTAATTGAAAACACCCTTCATCCCGTTTTATAACTTTTCACCCCCTTAAGTGTCAATTTTCGGAAAATCAATAAGCTAAGTTTCAAATATTTAAGTAAACATTGATCATAAACAAAAAATCGCGCCAGTATCTAAAAATTAAGTGAGAATGATTTATATCTATCACCAATAGAAAAAAATAATATTTTTACCTTTTTTGCATCTTTGGAGTTGAATTCGGAAAAAATTCTGAAATATATTTTCTGTCATTACGTAGACATTCATAAGCAAACAGCACATCGATATTTCGACTGTTTCGATAGTTATAGAAGAATAATCGAAAACGCATGTCACGTCTTCCCCCCCCCCCTTAATTAAAGATTTTCGGAACACTTTGAAGTCCTGTGTTGTATATTAGTGTACGTACTTAATTTAAGTGGAAATCACGACGAGAGCCCATTGTGTTCGAGCTGTATAGACGATTAATAAAAGTACTCATTTCCCTCTTTTTACTCTTTGGGAGTCGAATTTCGAAAAATCGGGAAACCAATTTTTGGGTATTCACATCATCAGCATTTTGAAGTTAAAAAAAGCAAATATGTATGCTGACGGTCCGATATATATCGATAATTAATCGAAAAATCATGTCAGGTCTTTTCACTCTCTTAAAGGTTGAATTTCGAAAAAACCTTAAATTCGCTAATACGCCTTTTGATGATTGACCCATTAACGTAAAATTCACGACGATAGGCCGACGGGTTCGAGCTCTGTAGACGAATCTTATAAAACATAGTTCACCCCTTTTCACCCCCTTAGGGGACGAATTAAAAGACAATTCCTTCGTAGTGCTCGCCTATGACCTAAAGGTAATCCACACAAACAATTTCACATTTCTAGGTCCAGTGGTTTGGGCTACAGTTCGATATGTCGGTCAGCCAGTCAGTGTTCTCTGTTATACATAGTGAAATGGGTATTCATAGCTTGTAGTTTGGTGAATATTTATTTAATAAAACTTTAACTTGACTAAAACTTGGGTCATTATTTTTTTTTGCATTGTAAATGTGCGTTTTCTTTATTAACGCTTAAAATATCGTTGTGTATTTTCATGCTAACATGCATATCAAGGCAAGGCAAGTAGACTTAACGCCTCGTCTACATCGAGGCCATTAGAGACGGTGAACACACATTGGTACAATGGCAGGAGTTATGAGAGGAGTCAGTTCAAGGCTTCTGTTAAGGAACCATCCCAACATTCGCCTGTAGCGATTTCGGGAAACAATGGAAAACCGAAATCAGGATGGCCGGAGCCAGGGATTTAACCCGGTTCCTCCCGAATGCGTGTTCAACGTGTTACCGTTGCTCCAACTCGCTCGGCACATGCGTGACAAATATCGCGAATAATATCCAGAATGTTTTCTCTGAAAGTGTTAGTCACGAAGATTCCGTAACCGAAAACGCTTTTTATTTTTCCTCTAAAAAAATGTAAAATAAAATCTAGGCTTGTGTCAGAATATGCCGCGAAATTTACGCAGGTCTATCACAAATATGCACATGTCTATAGATTGTATGTTTAAACAATAGTTGAAATTTTTAAAATAAAATATAATAACTCGTGATGGAGCGAATTTATTGCCATGCCACACGTGGTCCATGATCGTCGGCTATTTGTGACACAGCAGTATGATAAACGCTCGGAATGTGTGTACTAAGGTTAATTCTATAATAGGTTGGAAAAACCTGTGTTGAAAGTTTGGCAAGAGACAGTTTATGCAGCTTTATACACTTGTATCGGTAAGAAACTGACCAACCGCAGAGTTTTCGTTAATTTGAAGTTACGCAAGTTTCATAACTGAAAAAAAAATTGTTTTTCACTTTAAAAGTAAATTTAATGACTTTTATGTCTGGCAAACCTGGTTAAATTTAATTTTACTACGGTTTCGTATTTTATTAGACCGATTAGCAATAGAAGCGCAACTTCATCAGAATAGTTCACTGTGCCCAACTCTACCATAAGAAATCCCAATTTCTTTCAAACGTGTGGAAGTAAACTAAAATATTCATGACGTTGTGTGAGGACAGTCGGCTATCGCCTTAGTTAACTACAGCAGGGGGACGGGGGACGAGGAGGAAGGGCGACAAGGGGTCGTGTTTCTAGCTCGGCCGGACGTTAATCAGCTGCGCGAGCAAGCGGCGACCGTCGCTTGATTAAACACGTCCAGCGAGCTCTCCGGGCGAGCCGAGGGAAAAAAACACATCCTCTGCACTGACGTCGACCAGCTCGTGCCACCCTCTGTGTGCGGGTCGCTTTTACACATTCACTATATACGACTAGCATTCTGCTTACCGTCAGTAGCCGAACTCAAATATTGTGTCCATGCATTTAATAATTAGCAGCTACTATTCGCAAACATAATGATTCTTTATCACCGTAGTGAAACGCTTCTTAGATTTGCAATGCTTTTTGCCGGATTTTGTTTGTTTAAACTACCCCATCAATAGGGACTGGAAAATTTCGTGAATTCAATTACCTACAGTCTAGACTCCATTGTACTCTGAACACTCAAGCCCCGACGATTTGTTCATTGTCTGTTGTTCCACTGAGTAGCAGACAATGATCAAATAGTCGGGGCTTGAGTATGCATAGTACAATGCAGGACATTAACTTCGCGAAATTTTCCAGTTCCTACCCATCAATGAAAACACTAGTCACCAAATTTTTTTTTTTATTCCGGTATATGACATTACTTTCATTCTCAGTTTTCCTACCAGCTAAAAGGCCTTAAGTAGAGGCCGGAAAAATTCGCGGGTTCACTGGCATGTAGGCTAGCCTTCAAGAATATGTGTGAAATACTGCAGACAGCAGCTGTTTATTAGCTGCTCGCTGACACTGTGAAATGGGCCTGTATTCAGCTACAGTTTTATTATTGGCTCAGCTACTTCCAGGAAGTGTCGAGTAAGTCAACGTCCAATTGTGAACGTGATACATATGTATAGTTGCTGGAACTCTAGCTTGCGCCTGAAAGAAAACGCGAATTTTTCAGGTCTCTAGCCTTTAGTGTGTTCAAATGCGATAATATCATAATTTTATATTTATATGAAATTTTGTTAGTTTTGTAGACGATACTTGTGAGCACATTTTACTTTTAAGAAACAATTTTAGCTCTCATAGTTTTCTAATAACGGGGCGTCCAAGTCAAAATTTGCTTGTAACGCTGCCATACAAATAGTAAAAACCAACTGGCCTACTTAAACAAAATAATTCACTGTGAACTTACATTTCATGAGTAGAGATGATGGTTTATCGCGGGAAAACTTGACTATTTGCTAGGCTTCAACGTACGTTCAGCTTATCATAAGATTACTGGCTTTTCCTTGTACGCGAAGCTACTGCCCTATTTGACTAAGCCAATAAGAATACCGCTATTTTAATATTTGATGCACGTTATTGGTCTATAGACAGCTACGTTGTGTCAGTGTTTTCAAGGCTATGTTAGCACAAAACATTTTCGCGATATACCATCATCTCTATTCATGAGCTATGCAATAAATCATTAATAAAACCCACAACGTAATATTTTGAATTTAAAAAAGAAATCTAAAAAGTACAAAAAAAGTTGCAAATTCAGCAACTTTTTAAAATACAAAAACAGTTCGCGGGATTTTTTCAAATGTTTTATTACGTAGCCACCGTATGTTATTAAGTGTGAATTATTTCACGTACTTTGGTCAATTAGTTTTCACTATTTGCATGGCAGCAGAACAAGCAAATTTTGACTTTGACGCACCGTTATGAGAAAACTATGAGAGCTATAATTGTTTCGTAAGAGGAAACTGCACTCACAAGTATTGTCTACAAAACTAACATTAGTTCACATAAATATAAAACTATGACTTTATCGCACTTGAACACTCTTAAGGATTCTAGTAATCAAGTTACAACCACGGATTTTTAGTGGTGATTAAATTTATGAGTAATTATTTCTAATGATTCAGTCCTTCCAACATACAATTTTTCGGTGAAATGTCTAAGTCAACACTGTTAATTTGAGAAAATTGAACTTATAGTTTAATACTGGACTTCCGAATATTTAACCAAAATTTTAGATTGTAAAATTAATTGCAAGCAAAACAGGTTTTCAGATAGTTTATTCCTAACGCAGTATTTCTGCTGAAGTTACATGAAAAACTGTTTCGCTTGAAATAATTACCTTTGAAATTATCCACTAAGAAGTGATTAAGCGATTTCTTTAACATTACTCAGTACAATGAAACCTTAACACCATCATGCCCTCGTACCTTTGCTGTATATATACATATAACAGCGATACTAATACCAAAATTAATTTAGTCCTATTTTTGTCGTTGACGTGAACAATTCGTAATGGAAACTCTTAAAAAACTGAGGTTGAACTTCAGAGTCTTATGGATAGTATGATTGGGGTGTTTTGGATTTGCAATATTTTGAGGAATGCATAAAAGTAAAGGAAATGACTACCTTTTTAAATTGTCTCTTACTGTAACAAAAAATTAAAAATATTTTAAACATACTTTAGCAAAAAATCAAGATTATGTTTAACTCAGTCATTTATTTACTCTAAAACGGTACAAAAATATCCACTTAACAACATGTATTAATTTATTACATTTCAAACATACGACTTATCACATGTTACAGACAAGACTACTGACGTTTTATAGTTTTAACATATCTCCTAAAATGTGTACATCGTAACAACAGAGTTCAAAAATGTATTACTATAAAGTTTTTTAAATGTAAATTTTCAGGAATTAATATTTTAAGTATTTTATCTTTATATGTTCATCCTAAGTAATTTCTTATTTCGTGTGAAATCAATATTTCTGATACATTTTGCAATATTTCACATACATTAAGTAAATAAAATAACCATTAAGACATTAATTGCGGAACCACTACAACATTTTTTTCATATTTCTGAATGCCTTTAGAAATTGCTTTGTCCCAAATGCAACGAAGTTTCGAAAGGATACGGTTGTTCCATAGAAAGCCACACAAAGGGACGTTAATGAAATACGAGATAGGTAGTAATAACACCAATAAATTTACTTTCTGTGCGTATAAATAACGGAAAGAAATACACTTTTGCGACTTAGAAGAACTGTTTGGATGTAGTTCAGCGCACTGGCTACTCTTACCTCGGCAGTGTGGAAACTCTATCTCGACCTTGGCTACACGAGCAGCAAAGAACTATCAAATCTACTTGAAACGCATTAATTACGTAGAACTATCATTATTTTCAATTACTTTGGTTTAACTTACTACTCGACGCCAGCATAGCTTACATAATTTACAAATTTTATATAGTTTAACTGGGAACTGTTTAAATTTATTGGATCACAAATGTATTAATTCACTGTTTGCGTAGCAACTAAACATTATATACATATATATAAAACAAGCATAAAAGTATACCAGCATCTGTAAGAGTTTGTCACAAACAAGCAATTGTTTGAACATTTGGAATGCGGTGATTACGTTAGAAAACTAAAGCTCTAAAGCTAATATTGAACAAGTGAATTTTATTAGGAAAACGTTTTACCGTCTGAACTTTCACTCCACGGAATACATAAAGAAAACGGTATTTAATTAATGTTTTCAACATCGCTGTTGACTATTGCAAATATTTATACAAAACAATAACTGAACTACATATTACGTGGTATTTAAAATTATTACGTTGGCAATTGAGCAGCATAAAAATTCTTGACATTATCAGAATTTTACACCTCAGTTAATATTTTTCGAATCATAAATCTACTTTCTTAATTGCTCTCCATGAAATGGTTCATATTATTTTTATTATCACTTGCATTTTAAAACACGACGTCGGATAGTTATAATGGCGCCATTCTTTTGAAACATTTACATTCACAAATATTTTTTGCCTGAAGAATTTATTAGTAAATAAAATACAAACACCTTCAGAATTTTTTAAACAAATTAAAATTATTCTAAAATTAAACCCAAAAGAACTCCACAGCTTGTTACATGCCAAATTATTTTTGTTTTACAGTCGGTCGTTTAAGCGTCACGGGAAATGATTAGACATCGAAACAGCTTTGAGCACAAATCCGTTAAGATATATGAAATGTACACATAAAACTTATAAATTATTCATATCACGCTCTCTTTCACATGAAAAAGTTTAATGAATTTGCTCATTTATGGTAAGTAATGCGTCGCGTACACAGATAAACCTATAACCATGGTGAGGTGATTAATGAGACAATTTTACTGATCTTAGTTTATTTCAATCAATTGCTAGAAAATAGTGGCCCGAAAAGATCAAAATCATTTTCTGGAACATGTACCAAACAAGCAGCCATGTTTGTTTACCAGTTTGTAATAGCGGAAAACCCCTTTCCTAAACTACCTTCATAAAACATAGGGCCTACTGTTGATTCGTTACGAATTTTAAAGAGTATGAACAATCTTAGTGATACCAACATTGTAACACTTAGCCCTAAACAGTAACTAAAACAAATAAAAATATACCCAGAATGTTATGGCACAACATGTTAAATTCAAATTCGTTAAATATTCACGTACATGCCCAAATATATAATGGAAACAAGTGTAAGGATTATATCGTTTATATTTTAATGTCATATATTTGAGTGCTCCTGAACAGTTTCAGGAATTGCCCTTACGAATATTACGAACGGGATAAGGAAGTTGGTAAGGGTAAGGGTTAATAAACTATAGGAGTATTCGTTAGGAATGATTTGGTAAAGTGACAAAGACTGGCAAACCAAAAACAATGTTAAACAGAACAGGAGTAGAACTTCAAATCTTTTCTATTTAGAGACCAGTAAGTCGTCCATGAAACGCCTTGCTCAAATTCACCAAAGTATCAATTAAACGCACTCATCCAGGTAAACTTAAGGGTGTTCAAATGCGATAAAATCATAATTTTATTTCTTTATGAATTAGTGTTAGTTTTATAGACGATACTTGTGAGTACAGTTTCCTTTCACAAAACAATTTTAGCTTCCATAGTTTTCTCATAATGGTGCGACAATGTCAAAATTTGCTTGTCCTGCTGCCATGAAAATAGTGAAAACCAACTTACCTACTTGAATAAAATAATTCACTGTGATATTACATCCCCAATAGCTATGCAATTAATTATTTAAAAGACCAGAATGTAATATTTTGAATTTATTAAAAAAACTCAAAAGTAAAGTAAAAAAGTCGAAAATTCAGCAATTTTTTTATTACAAAAAGAGTTAACGTGATTTTTTAAAATGTTTTATTACGTAGCCCGTGGCATGTTAGTTCACTGTGAATTATTTCTTTCATTTACGCAATTCAATTGGTTTTCACTATTTGCATGGCAGCAGAACCTGCCAATTTTGACTTTGACACACCGTTATGAGAAAACAAAGCGACTTAAAATTGTTTAGTTAGAGAAAACTGTACTCACAAGTATCATCTACAAAACTAACACTATTTCACGTAAATATAAAGTTATGATTTTAACGCACTCGAACACCCTTAAGGGTTGACATAGCGTTCCTAAGAGATTTTACATCAGACTGATGACGTTTGCAAAATGAATTCGGTGTTCTCCTTGATGTAATTACCTTGATGGAAGACGATTTACTTCATTTACAGTTTATAAAGTCTAATTAATAACATGCGTTATCTTTAAATTAAATTTATATGCTTTCTAAGCAGGCATTTAAAATAAACTCTTCCACGCCTGCATATTCCTAAACGTATGCATACTAGCTTACAGAAAGACAGATTTAATTCAGAATTTTATGTTAAGATTTATTGCAAACAATATTGACAAGTGAAATAGGCTTGGATTGGTTTTCAGAAAACGTAAAAATAATCCTATGTAAATACAATTACTTTACACTCGTTTGATAATATAGAAATAGAAAACGCTTTACATCAGCAGACAGTACCTTCACGACAATCGTTTAAAATACACTTGCATGTTGGTACGTAAAACCTATAAAAAAGTATTTTTGCGAATTCAGATTAAGGCTTTCAGGCATGGCAAGGACAATCCGTCAAACCAGGTTAAACTTTGTAGATTTTCTTGGATGATTGTTAGACACCGCTACCACTGCGAGTCCAAGAGCAAGCAATATGACACATGATACGCGCGAAGATTGTTGTGCCGATAATTGGTTCCTCCCCCAAGCTGCTATGTGGAGGTGTAGTGCAGACAGTCTGTCCAACAAACGCAAAATAATTTCATTACGTGTCTGGATTGAACTGAACACTTCTCTTTTCATGTACAATGTCGCAGAAAAAAGTTGGCGATATTAAAAAAAATACAAGTCTACGTGTAGTTTTATGCACTGGTGCTAATTTCGTAAATAATTATTCTAAAATGATTTCGTTACCGACATGGCATCAGTTACATTATACCTTTAATGAAAGATGCATAAGTTATATCATTACTTAAAAAATATCGGATAGAGAATAAGTACATGAAGATATTGATTTAATATCTGCGGACAACTAGCAGGTTCGATTAATTAATTCGCGTTAGAAATTAACGAGATAAGAAAATAAAGCTATACACATTAATTAATATTATTTTTCTATGATTATTTTTACAATGTATTATTTTTCAAAAAACTACAAGTTTTTTTATTTTTATTTTAATGAAACATTAGATAAGCTTCACTGTGTTTAGTTAAATGTCTTTGTATATTTGCTGGTAAAATCACACGAGTGTTAATTAGTATACAGATGTACCGTGAAACGTATTTGTTAAATAATTCTAACTTAGTGTTTTATCAACATGTACGAGTTGCTATACTGTTCTAACCATACTATTTGAACAAAGTATAACATTGGGGACCGCTGTGGTCGAGGGGTCAGACCTCTCGCCTCCCACCAAGGCGATCCGGGTTCGGTTCCCGGCGGGGTCGGTCCCGGATTTTCGCATGTGAGACGATGTCACTGGTCGCCGGGTTTTCTCGGGGATCTCCCGTTCTCCCCGCCCATTCATTTCGGCGCCGCTCCACACTCATATCATATCACCCCTCCAGCGCTGAAGACCTCGATGTTAAGCGCTGACCAAAACCTCTTCACTCACGTATAAAATTCGTTACACCTAAGGTGCTCCGAAACGTATTTTCACTGTATGGGATATACAGGGTGTATATTAATTCATGATACAACGCTTGAGGGCAGGTAGTACGAGCCAAAACAAGCACTTTTTAACTATAAACCCGTAGGCGGAAATGTACCGTCTTCGTAGGGGAGCGCAATGAAAACTCAGCTTAGGCAATCCCGCCGCACACCACCTGCTGACACGCTGTAGAGTGGAGTGTGCGCAGCAAGGTTC